>SRMA01026451.1:121510-164407 GCA_007224835.1 Danionella cerebrum
TTTTTTTTTTTTTTTTTTTTTGGGGGGGGGGTCATCACACCTTTGCGTTTTTGTTATAAAACAACACAAAAAAATGTTTGTCATCAATTTTTTTTTACTTTTCTATTAAAAAAATACAAAATGTACTACTACAAAATACAAATTGTATTTTTTATTTTTTATAGAATTATTGTCTAATGTGATGAAAAAATATTTGTTAAAAAAAGGAGATGTGGTTGTTCTAGAAAATTGAAAAAGCTTTGTCACAAAAACTGTCTAAAAGAGAATTTATTAGTGAAAACTGTACCGTAGTAAAAAAAAAATACAATACTGAAAAAGGCCCTGAACTCACGATCGTATAAACTCACATGATTAATTTTTACTTATGATAACGTAAATTGAAAAAGTCAAACAGGCTAACTTCATGTTTAATCAATGTTTTACAGTGTCTGCATGCAGGCACACATAAATAATGACTCTTTCTGTGTGAAATAGCCCTTTCACTGCAATAAAAAGGACCGAATGTTGTTTTCCGAAAGGAAAGCACTCCTCCAGGTGAGTAAGTGATGGCATTCTCTCAAAGTCAGAGGTGAATTGTTTCTTTAAAGCTTAGAGCAAAAGGTGTTCAAAACCTTATAAAAATTCACTCTGTGTCTGCGTTTGGCTTCTCCAGCTGAGCCTAAATCATCTATTGATGTTTGTCTGACAGTTATTATATTCTCCTGAAGAAAATTGCATAAGTCACCAGCGCCAGCTGAGATAGAATCAATCTGATAACAGGGTTAATCCACATGTGATGAGAGAAAGAGAGGGAATGTACTCTTCGTGTGGCCATTGCTTTGGCAATAAGCCGTCATAATTTGTTTTTAAAGACACATTCAAGATAAATCCTAAAGTATACTTTTCTTTTATTTGCCATGAGAGTGCTGTGAACTGCTGCTCCTTTTACTATAGATTTTTTTAAGAATACCGTCAAGCACTCACTAGTTATTAAAGAGATTCCATAATAATAGCATGTTCCCATCTAACATAACATTATTTCAAAAGAGCTTGAACAACTCAGACTATACATCTTGAAATCTGCATCTGGGAGATGCAGCAGAACTACCCTGTGTCTTGTTTCTGTGCTCAGTCTTACTATGACAAGATATTGTATTTATTAAACTCACCTTGGTTTGTTTGTTTGACTGTTCCTCCCACAGTTGTAAGCTTCCTACACAGCTGCTTCTGTTTCAGTTCATGACTGGAAACATGCGCCATTGATTGTCATTAAAATATTTGGTTGTTCATATAGTCCGACAAAGTTCCTGTAAGAATTGTTGTCTTAGTTAAGATCACCAAATAATGATATGACTTAGATTTTTCTTTTATTCGCTCACTTTTCATTTGGTATATTTACAAAAAAATAAACATAACTTTTTTGGGATGTAACAATAGTAAAGGCACATTAACCATTCGTATTCAAGGGCCTTTTGAGGTTGTTTGGGTCATTTTTACTTAATTAAAAAAAAGAGCTGAAGTGATTGGCACACGCATGATGGTATGAAACCCAAAAAAATGACTGTATGCTTGAGGAAAAGCGAAGATGGTTTTAGACATAGCTATAGTTTTAGGAGCAAATTCCAAATGGAATGTAGAATCTGCAGGAAGATTACAATGTGTGTGAATCAGGGTTTGTTGGAGTCAGCACATTTACTGTCACAGTTTGACAATACCTTAGTGATTTCTGCAGAGCTGCTGGAAATATTGAGCATTGGTTGGAACGGAGGGAATTGAATGTGCATGCTTCACAGCATTTTCTTCTTTGTCTGTTTTTGACACATGTAACCATCCGAGGCCTGCTTATTACACACACCACCAACAGATTTATTTCTGTATTTCACATTAATTGAGCCTGGCATGAAATTAAAGCAGTGATTCAGCAAAAAAAAAAAAATCCATAAGTGAACTCATCACATTTTTCATATTAACACCATAGACTGTAATTTATCTCATGGAGAAACAGGATTTTAATTCGTTTATTAAACTGGATTCATTTTCCAACCCGCTTATTCCCTTTTGGAGTCACAGGGGTCTGCCAGTGAACATTGGGCGAGAGTACATTGCACAGCAACACACACTCACACATTCACACCAAAGGGGATATTTAGATTATTCAATTAACATAACCACATGTTTCTAGGATTGTGGGGGGAAACGGAGTACCCGGAGGAAACCCACACAAGCACAGGGAGAACATGCAACCTCTTTCCAGGAAGGTCACCGGCAAGCCACGTACTGACAACCTTCTAACTGGAAGGCCACAGTGCTACCCACTGCGCAACCGTTCCACCAGGCTTTGAATTCAAGATTGAAATATTGTGATATTAAATGAATAAATTTGATTACATAAACAAGGTGAGAAACTATTTTGGGGTGAA
This sequence comes from Danionella cerebrum, assembly GCA_007224835.1. NCBI lineage: Eukaryota > Metazoa > Chordata > Actinopteri > Cypriniformes > Danionidae > Danionella > Danionella cerebrum. Next base: position 123,910 of record SRMA01026451.1, read on the forward strand.
TGACTGTGCCTTACTTTTGGGACGCAACAAAGGTGAATGATTTGTTTAATTAATATATGCATTTAATGAATATACAATAAATCCAGTTCAAAATGACCCGAATAATCTGGCGGTGCTCAGAGGAGCAATTTTTAAATATATTTTATCAATCAGATTTGAGTTATTTGTCAACCCCCCATAAATATGCATGTGAGGTCCAAATCAAGCTCCTCTCAGTTTCTTGTATTGTAATTAAAGGAAAGGGCTTGCTCATTCTGGTCAGCAGGGGGCGCGCTTTAATTATAAATTAAGAAACATGCAACAGTTGAGATTTGATGATCTTTGTCCTTGATTGAAAGCAGGACAGATTGCGATATAACTAAGTACATTAAAATTTGAGGGAGATGCAATACAAAATAAATAAAAAAAATTTAAATCATTGCATCACAGATTCATGCAAAATCTATGCAAACATACTTAAATGTGTACATACTGATTCATTCAATTCAACGAAAATCCTCTGGGAGGTGGGTTTGAGGCAAGAGACATAAGACAATTTTTAATCTGAAACTCAATCTGTGCAAGAAATTGTATCATTTAATTTACAGCAATACACAAGAGAACTAATTTAAAGAGCAGTAAAACATCTGGTGTCTCTCTCCCATAGCTTCTTAACACATTTTCTGTCTGCATCTCTCTAGAACCTATTCTGTTTCAAATAAATATCTGTGCGGGAGTCTCCCTTCAACTTTACCTCCTTATACTTAGATTGAAATGGATCGAATTTAGAACTCACCACTCCTCTCCTGTAGAAGTCTCTGTATGCACCGGTGTGTGTACCAATCAATTAAGTAGAAATAGAATGACCCACCAATTGTTTAATTTTGACTTCAAATATGTGTAGGTTTCAAAAGGTAATTAGCTTTGATATTTGAGGTTGTAAATGAAAATTTCATTAGTTATGGCACAAGGTAATTCAAATTAAAATGCGAGAGAAGGCACGATAATCTTTCAGATTTTTACAAACCCCAAACTGGTGCAAAACCGGTGCCATCTAATGGTGAAAAGATGGGATAACCATTGTAAGTACACAAGATCTGGTGATATGGCTTGTGTTTTCATGTTCAGGGTTAAAAATGGCACAACGTGCTTGTTTTTTTAAGAGATTTAATCATTTTTATTTTGTATCACAACTTTTAATTGCACAAATAAATCACAACTAAAAACTGTTCTTTTTGCAGTAAAAAATGACAGTTTAATACTCAAAATTTCAGGTTTTGTGGAATTATTTCATTCATTTTCATTCCTGCTTATTCCCTTTCGTCGCTAGTCTGCCGTGCCTATCTCCTCGCACATTGGCGAGGTAGGTACACTTGACAGTTCAGCCAGTCCATCACAATACATGCACACCTAAGGGGTATTTACCCACTCACCAACTCCATGTTTTTGGGGATTGTGGGGAAACCGAGTACCCCGAGGAAAGCCACGCAAGCACAGGGAGAACATGCAAACTCCTTCCAGGAAGGTCACCGCAAAGCCTCAACCCACACCCTTCTACCTGATGGCCACAGTGCTACCCACTGCCCCACTGTGCCATTGGGATTATTTCATAGTGTAATGAAAAAAAAATAATCAAAAAAGAAGCTGGGGTTGTAATAAAAAATGACCAAGCATTGCCCCAAAAACCCGATAGAAAGGTAATATATTAGAGCTTCGAAGCGGAGTTAAAAGTAATATTACGCATTTTCTCAAGTAAAGTTCTCTATCTATTTGATGCGAGTTTTATCACCACAATAAACAGTATATTCAATGAAGTCAAAATCTTGTAATATTTCTGCGAGTTGTTGAAACTTGCGCTTGCGACTTGCTGTCAGCAGGCGTCATGGTCAGTCCACCTGGCTGTGAGAGAAGCTCAGGTGCGTTTGTGTGAACCTGATGACTCCGCCCACCTGACATGCCCAACGCACACACTCACACATACACACAGGAAGAGAGGAAGAGACAGCGGAAAACTTCTGCTCATCGCTTCATGGCTGTTCTCTCATCTCAAACCCTTCACCATGAGTCGCAAACACCCTCTATCAGTCGCTGAAGGAGTTCATGACAATTCTGTTGATTGACAGCACAGACTCAAACCTTTTGAAACTCACCGCGTTGTTTGTTTGCTCGAAACCGCGGCAAACTTGCGCCAAAAACACGCGGAGACTTTTTGTTTGGAACTGCCAGTGCTTTTGTTGCGTGTTGGTCGAGAATCAAAACACGGACCCAAGGATTAGGATTTACGAGTTTAAATCTCCCTCCTTTTTGTTTCTTTGGTTGGGTGAAGGCTAGCGGCTGGCGCTGCAGGAGCAGGCCGCGCCTTGAGACGGGTTCCGCGGCCACTGGGTGAGCAGCCGCCGCCGCTGCTGTTCAAGAGGATAAAAGGGATTTTATAACAAAACCATGGATCCGAATTCAGCATCTGGCGGTGCTCTTAAAGGTGGGAAAGACAAGGACAAAGACAAGGATAGGAAAAGCAAGAAGAACTTTGAGGACGGTGATGGGAAGAAGAAGTTTGTAAGTTATTTCTTTTTTTCTTGTCGCCTGGTTGAGTTTTAAATAGGAACTTGGCTGTCTTTTTGAAATATATGTAAGTGGCAAACAGGAAAGTCGAGGAACACACAAACGAGGAAGTCAAGTCTGTTTGGAAGGATCGTTGTTTGCTAGGAGTACAAACGTCAAACGGAGCAGTAATATGAGCTTAAAGTCCGGATATCTAGTTTGTTATCTACTGAGGCATATTTTTTAGAAACTGTTTTTGAAAGAACAACAACATATCAAGTGATGCATCAAAACACAAAACACATATGACTTGAATAAAGCATATGGCACTGACAGGAAGTAACTTTGCTATCCTACATGTTTATTTACGTTACTTTATGCTTGCTGTGCAGTTGAAGTTCTTTAAATGCCACATTGTCGGGTTAAAGTGCAACACCGTTACATTGTGATAATGTTTAAACGTTTGCAGTTGAGCTCTGTTTGAAGAACTCTCCGCGTTGCGGCGAGTGCTGTCACTCGCAGAGCTGCTTCGATTAAACAGCTGATCCAGGATCAGAAATTGCATTGCTTTTGGGAAAATGCTCTGCAGCGAGACTTTTGGAACAGTCGGTCTGCTGGAAGAGCGCGAAAGAGAGGGAATTCTATGACGTCTTAAAGGAGTAACCCAGCCTGTGCGAGTGGATTGGGGGATGGAGGATTGGTTCTGGAGCACGCTCCCGTGCCTCAGGCCCCGCCCCAAATTGCTCGATCGTGAGAAAAATTAGACTTTGGTGTGAAGCTTCTTTATTTTTAAGTTGCTTAAGAAACCAGCCGCAAAAAAATAAATGATATTATTTGTACAAAACAAAAAAGTTGAATGCATGTTTATATGCAGTAAAGAAACTTTTTAATTATAATAATAATATTTAATAATAATAATAATAGTAATAATAGTCATGCATTCATACTTTTCATATTGAATTAATCCTGTTAGTTTTTCACATGTACTTTAGTTTAGAGTCATATGTGAAAATAAATGTCATGTTATCCTTTTGTAATTTTATCTATTTCTGAATAATTTTGTCATAAACGTGACAGAAGTATTCAATGTAATAATAATTACATACACATGCTGATTATGAAAAGCAAGTATCTAGTGAACGTAAAACAAAAAATAATTGAATGAAGTAAATAAGGTACTGTCATTTTAAGCTCTACAGCTTTAAGATGTATATCTATAGATAGATCATGGTTGGTTTACTGTTTCACAATATCTGGCATGCTAAATATTTGGAACTGTCAGTGCAAGGTATACGGTATAAGAAAAACTAAGTATTGCTTCAGTTCAAAAAAATGCATTCTTCTCAGTTTTTTTGGACCCAAGAAATAAAAAAAAAAAAAAAAAAAAAACACAAAAAACAAAAAAAAATATGATTAGCATTTTTTATAATTGTCCCACTCCAGGCTTGCACTAGTGACCTTGTTGTTTGTCACTTTTTGCGAGTGTTTGATTGTGAGATGTAGTCTTAGAGCATGGTACAAAGTTGTCTGATATTCTTTATAAAGTCAAGCAGTGTGAAATCTGCTAATCTATCGTGCTGTGTGAATGCAGCAGCCATTGAATGCTTTCCCAAGCAGCCGTGTGGGATGAAGACATCTGTAAGTCAACTTTAAAAAACATGCAGCCTGAACTTTGAGAACCAAATAAAAAAATGTTAACGCTTTCATTGTTAAAAAAAACCCCTACATTTCAACTGCCCCAGATGAAAACATTTATTAAGTCTTGTTTTGCCAAAAACACCTTTTAGAATATATACAAGCAAGAATTGCTGAATTACATGAAGCTGGAAATGATTAGAAACACGTTTAAAAGAATTTAGAAATACACCAGTCACCATTAAGCAGGGCTCTAGAGTGCGACCAATTTGGTCGCATATGCACCTTTACATATGAACGTACCTTTACAGCGGCAGGCAGCTGCAAACAGATCAGACAAGGCCGAGATGATAATTAAGTTTAACGTTGCCTACAATATTGCAAAAGAAGAACTCCCCTTCACTAAATTCAAGTCCGAAATAATTCTTATGAAGAAAAATGGCTTGAACGTAAACCCGACGGACAGCAATGATGTCACGCGCACCCAATTTATAGGAGTCATCGCAGATACATTGAAAAATAAAAGACGTCTGTGCAAATTGCGAACAGTGCGTACATGGAATTCCTGATCGACGGAGACACATATATCGCCACAAAGGAATTCGTCATTGTGTACGGTTGTATCTTGCGGAAAGGAAGACCGGTGAATTGAACACATTGAGGTTGAGCATGCTCATGCCTAAGGTAAGCCATGTCATGTTATGGAGCCTATGTCAATAATATGCCTACCGTCTCGTTACTGCATTAACCATAATATTCTGATACTTAAAAATAAAAAATAAATAAATAGGCTGCATTATAAACTCTTGATCTGGGTAGTAAATGGTATTATCGTTTTTATTTGTTTAATTAGGAATTAATGCTGCTTCAAAGAAAGCAATTGCTGCTCTTGGGGACCAAAATCAGTTTAAAGTTTAAATTTCAGCTCAGTAAAGCACTTTAAACACCTTTTTCAGTAAGTTTTAGTTACCTTTCTTGTGGAATTGTGCTTCAAATAAAGAAGTTTATTTTGACCAGGTTGTTAGTTAATCATTTACAAGTCAATATTGTCTATGGACAGTGATTTAAAAAAAAAAAATAGATAACTAAAAAAAGTGAACTTGTGAAAATGCAGTGTTAAATGTGATGCAGTTGAAAATTTGGGTGCACCTAACTTTTGTGCTGGTGCACCTAAGAAAAAAATTTAGGCGCACCAGTGCAACCAGTGCAAAAAGTTAGTCTAGAGCCCTGTTAAGGGAAACAAAAAGTCTGAAAGTCTTAAATCATAGTTTAAGAACCAAAAATCTGGGATATACACCGGGCACAACTGGATTCCAGTTGTGCTTAAAGAAGGAACATTGAAAGACATATTAAGGGGATTGGATGATATATTGCTATGCTTATATTTTGTTCATTCTGTTATGTAGTATATAGAAATACAATGCCACCGTAAAACAACCAAGCTTTCAATCTGAAGAAAACCGATCTTCCATCATCAAACAGTGTCTCCATAGAGTCCAAAACACAGCTGCTGTGCCATAGTGAAACTGTAGACAGAGTGATGAGCAGAAACAGTAAACCATTAGTGCTGTAGAACATGCCTCTTGTCTTGTAGAAGTATAGTGTTTTTAAAAACTAATATAATGCATTAATTAACACACTGTATTGTAGTGGTTTTACACTTGTTACCAAAGCCTTTTTGGAGTGATGAGAAATGGAGCTTAATTTTCAGTTAAATGTCTCACACCTTGAAAATGGGAACTTACCATATCTTTCAGAAAAAAAGTGTTTAGAGCACACTGCTTTACATATGTCAAACGTCTTTCTCTATTCAGTTGTGCGATTCATAGTTCTTCTGCGTGCTTTTATCTGCTGTTTCATACCCAGATCTTCCCCTGAATCATTGCAGCATGGTTTGGACTTGATGTTGTTTAGAAAGCAAACAGTGTGTTGCGTCACAAGCGAGGCCTTGATGTCCTTTCTGTCAGTTTTGTGCTTGTGATTTGGATTTTTCTCAATGGGGCGTTTAAATCAGATGAGGTACCTCTGTGAAGCTTCTGATGTAGCTTATGTGTTTGCACAACAGGACATGTTTGGTGTTCCTCTCACTGTCCAGGTCAGGAGTTATGCAAACACTGGAAATAACTCCACTGATTCAAAGACAAATAAAATATGTTTTTATTAGAGGTGTAACAATATATCCGGGCGAGATATTCCCTGAATCTACATTGGCACAGATCATCTCACAAATTTATGACCTTTTTGAAGTATCCCCCAACATTTAGCATTACTTTAAGTATTAATAGTTAAATATGCACCACTCAAAATAAGGGATATAGGGAGAAATGTTACAGGAGTAGGGATGCAGTTTTATTGGGGTTATAGTCACTGCCCGGTTCTGCTTCAGATTATAGAGAAAAGAAAATTAATAATAAATATAATTTCATGATATAATTATTGTTTATGCAAATTCATGCCATAAATATTAGAATAAAATAACTTTAGTCATTTAAAGCACATAAATAGCCGATTCTAGTGGCCATAAAGTGATCTTGCTTTTTTCTATTGAGCAATGGAAAGAAAACTGAAAGATCCTGAAAGCTTTAATCGGTGTGCTCTGGTTTGTTCTTGAACATTCCTTTGAGGAGCGTCAGGTCTGAAGGTATACTTGTCCCTCAAGGAAAGCAGGTTCTGGTCTTTCAGGACCTGCACTTGCTTATACATCAGGTGCAAACGGCTAATTCTAGGATTTGTATGGGAAACTACGATTTTTCAGCCACACAGTGGGATTGAACGGTGCAGGACTGGAACCCTGAGCAAACCCTGACAAAAGTAGACACAATAAAATGCTTTAACAGGTGACAAGTAAATGTACTGATTGAAATAGTAGCTGTGGTATATTTTGAATTTAAAAATGAAATTCGCAACTGAAGCACAATCTTCAATGCTGCTTCATTTGTGCTTTACATCCCATCGTCGTACACTCTAAATTAGATAAACTTCTTTATTTAATTCTTGAATCACTTTTTCTTTATTTCTTGAATCAGTGTCTTTGTATAACTTTTAATCAAAGTCTCAAGGTTCTTCTGGTTCTGAACTCATTTAATAGTGGGCAAAAAGGCTATTGTACAGGTCACTTATGACTTATGTTTAATAGCCCTTTTAGGTTATATCAACATTTACTTCTTTTATAACTCATTCCTTGCTTTAAAAGAAAAATGTCACACTGTCCATTTTTGACTGGATATTACATTTGATTTTGATCTTAAATGTATATATTTTTCAAATGTTTGTTCTATTAAAATGCATTAGTCTTCTATTTTGGCTGGTGACTGGTTATATTTATCTCTGTGTATGAAGTTTACGGTTAGCATTCACCCTTTCCTTGAATGCTGACTATAAACAACACTTCGCCTGATGCTCAATTAGTCTCGATTACACAGACATCACTGCTTCTATGATCACAGTCACTCTATGACCTAACCTGTCTGCCAGGGTGAAACAGGAGAGCTATTTAAAGCAATGCACTACCCAAAATAAAAACAATTGTTGTCATTTAGTACTTGCTCTCATTATACTGTTCCATAACCTGAGTCTTTTGTTAATTATTTGAATACAGCTTATAATTCTTGCAAATATTACCTTTCTTGACATGGAGGAAAATAGATTTTCTCAATAAGATAATAATGTAAAAGTACTCAACAATTTTGTCCACAAAAAGCAACATCTAAAGCAACTGAATGTTCTCAGTGTTTATTATAATTGTATGTCATGCTAAAATGTATGAAGTTTAATATTTATCCCTCATTAAAAAATCTTCAGTAAACTGTCAGGGAATCTCAAAACTACAGCAAGTTAATCAGCTATGCTTTAAGTTGGCATCATCCACATTTAGATCTATTAACACTTAATAGGTTCTTTTTATATTAGGTGGAAAATGCCTCCCTCTCTGTTTTACCACTGATAACAATATAATCATCATGAATGTGCAATACCTGCAAAATGTTCTATAGCATTTGAGTAGGAAGTTTCATAAGTCCAGTCCCAGTTCAGTTCTTCTGGTCTATAAACCATGGAAGTGTTTATACATGGCCATTGCCACATTTGTGACCCAGAAGTCCTCTAAATCAGAAGTAAATTTTATAGATCTTTTGCCAGTAAACAGTATGACAGCACTTACATCTGCTTGGAGGAGTAAATATGAGCGATGATGTATCCTCCACAGCTAATGCTTCCAAAGTGCTTACTGTTCAGAAGATCAAGCAGCTAAAGTTACCGCAAAAGCAATCTATGAAGAATTGGAGGCGTAAGGGAAAAATGGACTACTACGAACCATACCTGACTGCAGTAAAAACACAGTGAAAACAGCATCACTGCACCAATAGACAAATGCTAGTTTGAGTCTGTCATTCCATTCAATAACAAATCATCTTTAATAAAAACAATACGATTAAGCTACTTAAATTATATTAATTTGGAAACAATATTGAGTTGACGATAATAAGATGAAAACATATCAAGATAAATTGTTGTAAAAGATTCGAACCATTTAATTTTAATCAGTCATTTCTCAGTCAAGGTTACAATAAATAAATCAAAGCTGCAAGCAGTGATCAAAGGGCTCTCGCAGACCAGGTGCCATCATCTTTCAATGGCTGCCGTGCTTACATAGTTTAACAAAGTGAATTAAGCTTCACAATTTAACTAGATGCCTTAAGATAAGACTAATGGAGTTTGGAGGGGACAACAGACACATTGTCTAGTTCATCACAGTACAAAAAATGTAAAAGTACCGTATTTTTCGGCTCATAAGACGCACTTTTTCTTCCCCAAAACTGAGGGGGAAAAGTTGGTGCGTCTTATGAAGCGAATGCAAACCGCCGCGAAGTCCGGTAACGGCCGTATGAGAGGTGTAAGAGCTCCGGAGCTCCGGAGCTAGGCCGAAGCCGCGGCCATATTTGTTTACCAAGCGCTGCGCGCTGACGTCATCGCCCATCTCTGCCATTGCGCGGACGTAACGAAAACGGGGGGAAAAACTACATTTCCCACAATGCCTTTGGCATCCGCATCCATACTTACGTCACGAGCGAAACTACAGAGATCAGCTGACTCTCGCATTTGAGTGATCTCTCACGCTACAAACCCGTTTTCTCACGCTAAAATACATTTCAAGATGTGAAATGGGCACAGCTCATAGTTTGTCTGCTATGTTTTTTGAGCCTGACAATAAGATGATGATCGATAAGCATCGTCTTCAGTCTGTGAGGGTTTTATTTCCGCTAAACATTCACTTGGACAGTTTCACAATCTTGGACAGTTTGATCCTTTGGAGTTATTTGGGTTTTCATAAGCTGACAAAATCAAAAGGATTTATATTAGAACAAAAAGCATACGCTTGTTTCCAGCGCTCGCTCTCTATCTCTCTCTCTCTCTCGCCGGCGTGCGCGCGCGCGCGCTCGCGCTCGCGAGGTAAACAAAACGATCTCAATGACTGAAACTCTTCTTTAATAAACTCAAACTCAAATCATCTCTCAACGGTACATCTCACACATGTACATACGAGATAACAAACGTAAGTAACATGTTCTGCAATTAGGGAGTGTTTGATTACAGGGGGGCTCGACTAAAAAAGTTTGAGAACCACTGTATTATTACTAATGTGGGGGCAATCTTACTGGCTATTATTAGTAATTTGGGGGCAATGTTACTGGCTATTACGGTATTACTAATGTGGGGGCAATGTTGCACTGGAACAGTGATGGTGATAACGAATGGTGGACTTTAGAGTGATGAGTGGGGGCAAAGAAAAACATTACAGCCTTTTTTTTGTTACTTTTACTGTTTACTGTCTGTTCATGTTACATGTTTGGCTGTTAACTTTTACACAGTTGATATAAAATATTTTACAACAGTATTTGGTTCAGAATCTTTTTTTTCTGGATTTTCCTCTTTAAAAATTGGGTGCGTCTTATGTGCCGGTGCGTCTTATGAGCCGAAAAATACGGTACATTAAAAATAAGTGACTTCCTGTCGTCTTTGGAAACTTGGTCCCTTACATGAATGTTCAAAGATGTCCTTCGAACACAGCCTGAAATAGCTGTGATAAACAGAAAATGTGTTATTCCTTGTAGCGACTGGGTAGCGCTATTACTGGAACTGCAGTTTGCACTGAAACTGAAATAGTTTGGTGATGTATAGCTGTTTTGCCACACTCACTTTTTGAAGCCCAATCAGAAGTACCTTTTCACCAGTTCTGATCTGTGTGCAAAATTCTGTGACTTTTTGAGCACAGTTATGCCCTCAAAAATGTACAGAAAGCCGCGAAACAATAGTAACCTTACGCTTTTCAGTGCTCAAGCCCCAAATATTCAGATATGAAATGTATGCTGTTAAAAGAATATGATCTGAATATATGTGGTCAAGAAATGTGATTTTTTTTTTTTTTTTAATTAACAGCTTTACGTTGATTCATTTAATATGTTCTGTTATTATTGCCTTCATCAGTGTTTGTGAAGTATTTGTCAAATCCTTATTAACATAATTAACAGTCTGGTTTTTGATCTGTTCATTCAGGAGAAATTGGTATTGACTGATAAATAAAGCTATATAATTTTGTCCAAGTTGACAGTAGAGTGTCCTGAATGTTTTCCTGTGAACTTAACATCTAACAAACAATTTTGTTTTGTGTTAATGGAGGAATTAATGACATTGTTTTCATTTACGGTGACCTTTTCTTTTAATCCAAGTTGTGAGCATTGGTGCCTTTTCCTGATGTGCCTCCAAGGCTCTGACATTTCTGACGTTAAGGAAAATAGAACTGCTGATTCATACTCTGTCTGAGCCAGAGCAGGAAAAACGTCATGAAGCTGGGTACACACTCACACTGTTGGTTTATTCAAAAAGTCCTGTACGAGTTTAGCCTGCCATCACTCATTATCTCATTATCATCTCGTTGTCATACGGCGTGCTAGTGGTGTGCAGGATCTTTAACCTATACATGCGATCGGAATACTGATTTTGTAAATGAATGAAGGAGCTACAAATAGAATATTTTCAAGTGGAGAGTGATGCATTTAAAGGCACCTTGCCTCCTCATTAAACACTGAAATGAACATTAGGTGCAATACGTGAAAGTTGAACTCTTGTAATCACTACACAAATTGGGCTTGCTGAGGAGAGGGTGAGAAAATGTGATATGTGATGATATCCTGAACAAAATATTTTCATAAAATCATTTATTATTTTAGCCCTTTCAAAAATCCCCCTAATAGAGATATTAACACAATAAATAGTTTTTTGCTCCTAAATCAACTCATATCTACTGAACTCAACTTTGCTTCCTGTGAGTATTCTGATCAAAATGGTGATCTAATCTGTGCTTTTTCTGATGATACTATGATATTTGCAGCTTATCACTTAGCACTCATTGTAGAAAATTTAGATTTTAAAGTTAAGTCACAGATGTCCCTTGTCATAAGTGATGGGCTGAAGAGGATTCTTGGAAATACTCAGTCTATGTTCAGTATTAGAGCTTTCTAACGAGATAAATTATTGGTGGCATTTTTAACGGCAAGACAGGAAGTATGGTTGAGGCGATTGGGCAAATCAATGTCCTGTGAAGAAAGAATGACGGGAAACGTATGCACAGAATGAACTGGACAATCTAAAATGTGTAGAAAGATTTGCACAACGCAGTGTTCAACATTTTCTAACAAGTTAGAGTTCAGTGTTTTTCCTAGGTTAACATCTATTCATATTTTATGTCACATCTATTATATCTGTCTTTAATTTATTTGACAATTAATCCTTTACTTCATTCATTAATGACCCACTTCTGCCTCGAAGTAAATGCAACCACTAAGTCCTGGTTTGTAATGTATTGTATTGGAGTTTGGAGAAAAGATCAGAAAAAGAGTGTTTATTGCTTTTAGAGACCGCATCGTCTTCAAAGTTCAATGGAATTTTACGTTTTCATAGATTTCCTGCCGCTATCAAATCAAGGTTTTTAGTAAACAATTTATCAGTGATCAGTTTATTAAATTGCAGGCATCAGATGCACATAGTAGTGCTTTCTGCCTGGAATGACTACACAGTTAGAGCACCGCAGACAAGTGTGTGGGAGAATAGCCACTGTACACATACCGATGGATTATAATTATTGCTTTCCCAAACCTTCATCATTAGACCTGCCATTTGCTAAAATAGAAAAAAAAATATGAATCTTTATTTATGATTTATATCTTGCCACATCATTATGACTTTGTGAACATTACCTTGTGTTGGAGGGTGGGGAAGAAGAGATAGATTGAATGCTTGTACTACTGACTGAGAGACACTGGACGAGTGATGGGTAAGAGAGATTAGGAGAGAGAGAGGCGCATAAATAGTCTGTGAGTCAGTGGATTAGCTGAGGGGCAGATTCAGGTGATCAAGTGTGAGTGTGTTGGTGTGTTACTCGGTAATGGCTCTGGGCCAGTTATCAGCCAGTAACAATTTTAATACATTTTGTGCATGAGTGGCACATTTTGTTATTGCTTTAGCAGCTACATTTTTCCTCATGGTTTGCCAGCTTCTTTAAAGACTTTCATACTAAAAAAAAAAAAAAAAAAAACACTAAATGGGTGTTTTCATGAGTTCCTGTGACCATAAGGTCGATTCTGTTGCTGTAGAATTTGAACAAATTAGGGTAGCTGTTCCTCTTCTTTCTCTTTTTCATCTTCTTTTTTTAAATCTTCTTTCTTTTGTATTCTGCACAAATGCACCCATATGGTGCAAGCTAACAACTTTGAACCTAGCCCAATTCTTTACTCGGTTGTTATTTTTTCTGTACCTGGTTTTCACACTGTTCCCCTAAAATGCTTTTAAAAAATCCACATTTACTTCTAAATTGTAACATTTTATCAGAAATAACAGCAAAATCCTCCAACCAAACGTAGCTGATGGACAAGAAACATGTAAAACTGTTCCTTAAAGTAGTAAGGTGGACCTTTCTAAGTTTTTCTTATCTCTTTAAAAATTAATTCTAATTTTTTAGGGGAAAATGCAATTTTCCTGAACTACATGAAAATAAACTTGAACCAAAAGAAAAACTATTGCTTTTTGTTCACTAAAACTGTTAATAACACAATTTAAGGAAACTTTGTTTGGCTTTCCATCGACTTGCATTGGCCGGAAATTTTTCTGCAACCAGCCCCATGGGGGCGATCACCACGTTTGGCTACACTTCACCAGCCATGTGAGACACACTTGGTGTTGACTGACGAATCTTCCATACTGGCTGTGTAATTAGTTTATTAGGAGTTTTCAGCAGAAGAATCTCTTTCACTTCATGACTGTATACAGAAATCCAAAAGGAATCAGCAAGTAAAACTATTTGTTGTTGATCAGGAGGCTATACCTGCAAACAGATCTTCGAGAAGCCATCTGTGTGCAACAACCGCAATCCTTTATACCCCTAATATCTACAATCTTATTTCATTGAAATTCAGCTGAAGCTTGTATTTGCTCATCTGCCATGGCAATGAATCTCCTTTTGACCTGAAGAATCTTAACAGACAGGTTAATCTGCTAATCCCCATCCACACATGCTTGCACACACACTCAAAACATTTACTGGTGATTCAGCTGAGGCCTGTGAGGTAGTGCAGAGCTGGCTTGGTGTGTGAATAGATTTATTTGTGTTTCACTTTCTGAATGTGAATCAAACTCTGATTAATGAAGCTGAGAGTGACCTTTGTGCAACTTGACCAAACACTCATGAGCACACACATATCGTTGAATTGCTTTCTGAGAGTTTGAACCGCATGGATTTTGTCTTGAGGACACATTCCACAAGCCGAGAGCACCAGCAGAATGTTAAGTGTGTGTTAGGGTTTGGGTTCTTGTGATTTCTGGCAAATGAGGAGATGCATTTCTTTACAACATTTAAATACTCCACAAGCTAATACCAACCTAAGGAAATTATCATTATTTAAATATGCAAGATATAAATTCATCAGAATGGATTAAAAAAATTGGCATGGGCCAGTAAGAGATTCTGAAGGTCAGTGAGGGAACATTCTTTTCAACACTGTATAACATATTTGGTTACTGATGGTAAACATATTTAAATTAATGATTCATTTAGAGCTGTATGAATATATAGGTAGGCAGGTGAGTGGGTGGGTGGGTGAAAGAGTAAATGCACTAAACTTGAGCATCGAAAGGAACCAGTGGTGCTTGGTGAATTTGTCATTCACTAATCTAGAAAACTTTCAAGAACATTTACAATCAAACAAGGAATTACACATTTTTTTTTACTTTTCATGCAGAAATTTTGCTGTATAAAAAGAAACCTTTTTCGTTTTCCGAAAATAAGTTAAAATAAAATAAATGTCTGAGTACATACATATCTTGGTATGATATGGTCCAAGCTCTTTTAAATTACGTGTCTTCTTATATTTTATAATATATTTAATATATATTAAATTATTTGCTAATTTAAGTGATGTAAAAGAATTGTTAAGCCTCTTTCTCAATTTTACTTTTTTTCAAAGTAGAAAAAAAGTTTATTTTTTCTGACACAGCACCACTGGTGACTTAGAAAGCCAAAAAAATGTGGTGTTTGCATTAATCCAGGCAGCGCATGAGCTAGGTGACTTCACCTTGACTCTGCCCTTGAGTCTTTGTAAACAATGCCATTTCTTACCCCTGACCAATCAGTAAATGCTGTCAATGCAAGTGAAAATAAGAGTTACTTTAGTTTGTAGGTTCAGGTGAATAACAAAAGATTAAAAAATAAAATAGTGACCTAATATTTATTGTGTCAAAGTCAAGGAGTAATTGTTTAAATAACTGTGTTTTCAGAATTTTCTGAATATTCAGAATTTATGTAGCTATGGCAACCCTAACTCCACTAGTGTTTTTATTATAGAAAAAACTTTATGACGTTATCCGAATATTAAGAAGCTCAAATTGATCAATTTTGGAAGTTCTTCATTGAACAAAAGCTGCTAAGAGGAGAGGCTGAAAAGAAAAAGAAGAACAATGATCCCAAAAAATCTACAGTCCAAGCGAGTAGAATAGGTGACCTTAAAAATTTAGTTTTTTTTGAGGATGCTGTGCAATTCTTTTTAGTTTTATTAATATCAGAACATGTTTCTGAATGAGGGAATGCACACAATGAAGAGCTAAAGAGAGTCGATAATAATGTCCACAGGAAGCAACATGAATATGTGACAAAGAATTCCCAGGATATTGTAAGGAGAAAAGAAAACATTCTCAGGCATTTGACACTCCACTGCTTTTAAAATTGTTGTAATTTATCACATTTAATGTAGTCATCAACATGCCCCTGCCAGATTCCATCAACATTTAAGTTTTAATATCCTTGCTAAAATATAAGTAATAAATAATTTACTGTATAAATCATTTAGGTATCGTACACATTTTCTAATTTTGTTTAATCTGACTTTATCTGAAGGTTGCTTTGGTTAATGACATGTTTTAGTGCAGTTGTTTTGTTGGTTCCTTGGTTTATGAGTGATTTGCAACTACTGTCAGACACAAAGCTATGGATTTTGTGATGTTCTAAAAAAAACTAAGTACAGTTGTTTGTAGAATCGTCTTGGTTGTTCTACAACAATGTATGAACAGAAAAAAAACAATCATGTGACGGACTGGATAGATGCTGGTCATTATGTGATTGTGCTTGTTATTTAATTATACGCCTTTTCCTGCTGCTTCCACTAGGGGACATTCAGCCACTCTTATCTGGCATGTTTGCACTTTCTATTTTTACCCCCTCTATAATGTGTGTGACAAATTTTATTCAGTTCAATCTAAAACAAAGCTGTAATGAATGTCAAATGCCTTTTCTCAAGTTAGCATCTGTGTGATAAGAACATGCTCTAGATGAGTTTTGAACATGGTCAAAGTTAGGTTAAAGGATCACTGGTCTAGTTTTAAACAAGCCAAGTAGAGCTCTAATGGTTTTGGCGGGTATATCTCATGAAGATGCTAAACTGAAGTGCTGTGCCCTGCAGGACAGACTTTAGACATGAGCATCAGGACCTAATGAAGATTTAAATGAGATGCATTCTTAAAAGTGGACTTGTCTAAACTCCTACAACGTTGTGGGTTTAAAACTAATTAATGAAAGCCTTTAAACCAAAGCAAATTTATTACGCAGATTCTATGCAAAAGCAATCCTAGATGCTTCATTGTTGCATCCTCATCGTCTGTTGCCCTGGTAACCTCATTAACCGTCTCCCAGACTGGGTTGCTGGGTTACGGATGGCTATTGTTAAGGTGACAGGAAGTGTTGTTTGTTTGGCTGTGAAGAAACTGGTTTGTCTGTTGTCTAATGAATGAGGTCCCATCATCAGAAGCTGCTCTCAGAGGGTCCGAACGTCTATCTCAGTGTCTGTCTGTGTGACTGGAGCTTATTCATGCATGTAGCTCTTCCCCTGCATCCAGTCGAGCGTTATCATAGAAAGCATGTTAGCTGGGGCAGGGAGCACGCTCGCAGGAAGCAGATTAATTTGGCTTAAAGGACTTCCTGTTAATGCACTTGCACTGTCATACTGTTAGGTCTCCTTGTGCTTGTTCTTAATGTCAGTCTGTGAAGTAGTTTTTGCTAAAAGTCTCAAATATAGTTTAAAATGTTCCTTTTGATTGGGCAATTGGTTTAAACTAAAAAGTAAAGGGGAAACCTTTGAAGCCATCTCTGTGTAAAAATATGAAAAAAATCTACATAGAATTGATAAACAGATGATGTACTATCTTCTGGTTTAAATGAAATTGGCTATTTAATGTTTACATATTTTGCTTTTTTGTTGTTTAAAACACTTTTTTCTGAAAAATTTGTATAGAAATATTAGCTTTTATAGTGATGTTTTTTGCCAATTCACCCAGCTCTACTTGCACCTCTAATATCTTGGGATCTTACATGGCCTTCAAGGTGCTGTTTTTCCTCTGTTGACCGTGCTGTTCAGCTTTTCAATTGAATTTGCAGGCGGTCTCTCTGAAACTCTAATGAGTTAAAGCTTGTGACGTAAATTGTTTGGCTCTAATGTTCCTGATATAGTTTAAAACAATGCTCTGTGTGTGTGTGTGTGTGTGTGTGCGTGTGTGTGCGTGCGTGCGTGTATGCGTGCGTGCGTGTGTGTCTTGCAACAGTTTCGCATGAGTGTCTTTCTTTGTGACACTTCCCGTCACTGTGCAGGAAGTGGCTTGTCACACTTCAATGGGTGTGTCTGGCGTGGTCCATGTTATGACTTCATGTCAGCACACTCTCCATCAGCTTCAGTCTGCAAACAGGAATAGAAAATCATTAATCATCAATTATTGCTAAATGATTATAGCCAATTAAAATCTGAAAATCCTAGCTGCTCTTTATGTCTCATTACAACACAAACCAGTTGATCAAAATATTCACACCACTTATTTCTCATCTAAGGAAGACTACTGGGTTAACCTTCTAGTTTACTTAAAATAAATGATTTCCTCTCCGGAAGAAAAAAGTATTGATTTTTTTTCCCATTGTAATTTTTTGAAGAACTGTATAAACCAGCAGCTCTTGATGTGCAGCAATTAATCCCTTTGTTTCAAAATATCTGTTTCTTATTCAATGGAAGAACCGAATTACTCTTTAAAGTTCCAAAATCTGTGTTTCTGCATGTTGTTTGCCTGAACTTGAACAATTAGACAGTCAGAGTTGTTGATTTTGGTCACTGTAGTAACGTTTGTTTACCAGAGCTTCTTGAAGTGGCGGTTCATTTTCTAATCTGTGCTGCCCTCCTGTGCCTGAATCTTGCTAGTGCAGCTTGAATACTTTTCTGAATAATGACTTTTACATCTCATTACTTGAATATAAGTTGTCTCTGTATAGTCTTTAAACCACACAGTTTGTCTTTGTTGGTTCTTGAATATTTGCTTTAAGTTAAATTCTTAAAATAAAAGAATATTTCACTTGGGGTGGAAAGTGGTGTGTTCGTGGTGTTGGTCATCCTAGAACCTAGAAAATTGTGAAGCGTCTTTGAGTGTCTGGAAAAGCGGTATATGAATTGAAGGCATTATTTATAATTATTAAATTATTTGTTTATTCAAATCTTTTATTCTCTTTCCACTTCACACCACTTTACTATATTTATATACGACATCTATTTTTTAAGTCTTGTTTGAAATAAGCATATTTGTTGAATTTATGTATATTTGTACTGTATGTGTGTTTAATTTCTCATGCACTGCTAAAGAACTATAACCAGTTTTTTATTTTCTTGTCTTCCATTTGAATTTATTATCAGTTTGTCATTCAAATTAAATGATTTTATACAAATACGTCTTGACTGGTTGTTTTCAAAGTAAAGAACATTTGTATATTTTTCCGTTCCTTCTTCATTAGTCAGTTGTAATCAATCTCTGTTCCTCGCTGTTTTTTTTCCGCTGGGTTCTATTTCCCAGTGTTTAATTCCATCACCTATTTTCTGCATTTTTTTGATTGGCTGCTTTTCTTTGCTGCTTCTGTGCAGACTCTCAAACGGCTGATTCCTGATGAGGTAGGTTCACAGTACTTTGTGTGTTTAACTGTTAACCTGAACGTTCCGGTCTCCCCTCTCGCCCTCTCCATGTAACACCACTGACTCATTAAACTAATCACCACCATGATGCACATCATTGTCTGTGTGTAATGCATGTTTCACCTCCACCAGCTCTGGACACCTGAGCTCAGATCAGTTCTCCAGCAAAGGCTGGTCTGATATCAGTATTCAAGTATTCACTACTGGGTGGTGTGTGTCTGTCAGGAGTATGCAGTCATTAAGACCAAACTGTTTTTTTTGAGGCTCATAGACTGACATTGTTTTATGTGCTTGGCTTGGTTTCTAACATTGTGTTTAACAGAAACTAAACTATGAGAAAAAACTAAGAGTTTTAGCTTCATTTGGGCCATTTTAATGAATACACTCAAAAACCAGGGGCACACCTTGCAAGTGCTGCCCCTTTCCCTTTAGAACTGATTTAATCTTTCGTGGTTTACATTCAAAAGGTATGGGAAACGTTCCATATTGACATGAAGGCACAATGCAGTTGCTGCAGATTTGTCAGCGGCACATCCATGATGCGAATCTCCCATTCCACCACCACCCAAAGGTTCTCTACTGGATGGAGATCTAGTGACTGTTGAGGCATTTGAGTGCATTATCCTGCTGAAAGTAGGGATGGATTCGTCCAAAGTGTGCCAAGAAAATAAATTCCACAGTGATGCGCCACCACCAGTCTGAACCATTGATTGAAGGCAGGGTGGATCCATGTTTTCATGTTGATGAGGGCAAATTCTGATCTTACCATCTGAATGTTGCAGCAGAAATTGAGACACATCAGACCAGGCAACATTTTTAAATCTTCTCTTGTCCAATTATGGTGATCCTGTGCGATTTGTAGCCTGTTCTTAGCTGATGGGCATGGCATCTGGTGTGGTCTTCTGCTACTGTAGCCCATACTACTCAAGGTTCCATGTGTTGAGCATTCAGTGATTCTATTTTGCAGACCTCGATTGTAATGAGTGGTTATTTTAGTAACTAACACCTGGAACCAGTCTGGCCACTCTCCTCTGAAATCTGGCATCAACAATACATTCACGCCCACAGAACTGCTTCTCACTGGATATTTTAGCCTTTTCTGACCATGCTCTGTAAACCTTAAAGATGGTTGTGCGTGAAAATCCCAGTAGATTTCTGAAATACTCTGACCAGCCAAACTGGAACCAACAACTACGGGCCATTTAAAGTCACTTTTCTTCTGGCACATTCATTCCGATGCTCGGTTTGAACTCCAGCAGATTGTCTCTACATGCCTAAATGCATTGAGTTTCTGCCATTTAATTGGCTGAGTAGACATTTGCATTACCAAGCAGTTGGATGTGTACCCAATAAGATGGGTGGTGGCTATATGATGCATTAGATTGGAGAGAAGGTGCTCACAAAAGTAATTGCTCCCTGGAACACAATGTACAGAAACCACAATATGAAATTATTCCTGATTAAGCCAAATTAACAAAATATTGTTTGTATCAAGTTAAAATGCAAGGAAGGTTTACAAAAGGTTCACATTACTATTCTTTCTACCGCTTACATTTTTGGGCACATACTCAAAAATTGAACTGTATTTTAGTTTAGAAATTAGTTTACAATATCAAATGAACGGGTGATGCATGGATTTCGCCCGAGAAATTCTGCCATTGTTTATGCTGCAGGGTTCAAAGCATGCAAAAAAGTAGTGGCTTATATTTTGAAAATAAAGGTATTTGTTTATTTAAATGCCTGAACATTGTCATTATGTCTCGCCTTTGACTGGGTGGTTTGCTAAGCCGTCTTCCTCTGAATGAAAAGTCGACGCAACGCAGAGAATGCATGTGTATTTTGTGTTTTTCTGATGTGCAAACACATATATTTAAGAAATCAAGCAAACTCCATATTTCATCCATAACAATATTCACTGAGTCTCTGCTGTGCACGCTAATAGTTAGTCTAACCGCGTTGAGCTTTGATATCATCATACCCTGAGCTGCTGTAGTCGCCAGTCAAACATATCTTTATTACTGATGCACTGACCTCAGACTTTTGACCTTGTGTTAGTTGGAGCGCTTCACAAGCATGCGGACGAAGAAAGAGAAGGAGAAGTTGAGCACCCAGGGGAACAGACACTCATCAGCAGCACTGTATGAGATCCCGTCCCAGAATGCTTTGCTGCAGGACATCTCAGACGAGAACGTGCTTTCGCTCTTTGAACAGATGCTGGTCAGTGACTGTGTTTCTGGATTTTAACAAATGTCACTCATGCTAATTATTACAATTTCTGTTTTTATCAATTTTTACATTCCCCTGATGATTTTTCCGAAAGCATAAACAAATTTTTGTGTTTTCTTTAAATGAGTTTGACATGTGTAACAGACATAACGACATTATGCAACTTTAGCACATTGTTTGTAGGATTTCTCTTGTTTTTTTTTTTTCAGGTTGACATGAATCTAAATGACGAGAAGCAGCAGCCACTGAGACAGAAACACATCAGCATCAAGAGAGAGATGGTCTCCCAGTATCTACACACCTCCATTGCTGTTAGTTTTCTCTCTCTCCCCCAATACTGTTATAAACGTCATTGCGTTAAAAACAAGCACAGAATGGATCTGACAAAGTATGGTGATGCATACCTTTATTTCTGTTTTGGTACAAATAAATCACTTCCTGTAGAGCCAGGAAAAGTCACAAGTCACAATGGAATGATCCCATTCATTGACGAGCCTGACGCAGGAATGCATGTATTGAAAATAATTAACTATTAAAATGCTACACTTGGTTTTTTGGAAATTAGTCGCGCTCATGTTCTGTGCTTTGGGTCAGACTATGTGCAAGATCAACACTTTTCTGGTGGTTTTGGTTAGAGGTGCTTCCTGTCACATGCAGGAAGTGGTTCAAGTTTCTCTCTAGATATCCTTAAAAGTTCATTCAGATGTGAATCGATGCTTTGTTTCATCACAGATGTGCAAACAATGAACTAATCCTAGAATAAGAGTCAAATCGAATACATCATTTAAATTATTCATTAACATAGAGTACAGATAACACACAGAGCCATACAGGGACTTGTAACTACACTACTGCCCTACTGTGGTTTGAATTAACAGCATGTTACTGTTTATTTTAAAAACTATATTAAACTATTAAATGCCAGCAGCTACTGTTCCTGAACAACTACTGAAGCTCATGGGATCAAGTGTTCTCATACTGCTTTAGAAAAAAAAAACAGCAACTTGCTGTTATTAAATTGAAACAGATTTTTGCTGTAAGATTTCCACGTGAATTTACAGGAAATTTTACCCATACATTTGTTTTTTCCAGGGTAAGAATCAGAAGGAGAGCTCCAAATCTGCTCTGGTGTACATCCAGGAACTTAGGACCGACCTGAGAGACACACACTTGCTGAGCTGCCTGGAGTCGCTGAGGGTGTCTTTGAATAACAACCCTGTCAGGTAAATACACTCGCACTGAAACTCTCCACTGGTCTTCTTTGAGTTTGACTTCTGATGCTTGTTTGCGTGTGTTCTTTCAGTTGGGTGCAGACGTTTGGAGATGACGGTTTGGCTTTGCTCCTGACTTTCCTCAGGAAGCTCCAGGATGAGAGAGAAGAGCCCATGTATGTTCAAAGGAGTTTTATGCATACATTTCACATGATAAATCATTTCTGGTTGAGCGGATGATTAGGTCTGCCTTTGATCACTTCTGAACATGTGCAGACTCTTGCTTGCCATCACGTCAGCACCAAATTCCACTCACTTTGGCCCAATGGCAGGAAGTGGTGATATGTCATTCATATTCTGTACAGTCTGTGGTTCAGATGTGAAGATGCATGGTGTTTCCTCAGTCACTGTAACTTTTTTTTTTAATGTAACAGCTTTATTTAGATTGCTTTTATACTCAATGCTGACAATATGGTAAATATTTTTGCAAATGTTTTTGCAAAGACCATCGTGCATTTTTTCACATTTTAATTTTAATTACCATGCAAATGATGTCTCATAACTCTTGGAATGTCAAAACTTTTTGAAACCGATTATTGAAATCAAAAATAAACAATAGGTGGGTTGTGTCATTCCTATGTAATACAGCCGCTGTGACTGGCAAACGCACCAGTGTGTGCAGAGACTTCCAAGGGTTAAGCTTTAATAGATTAAATGCTTGGTCGTTTTCATATTTCACCAGAGATATTCAGGATTGCCCTTCTGTTATCCCCTTTCCACTGAGGATTACTCTTTATCTGACAGAGCGACCATTGGGTTCTTGGTCACCTCTTCTGAACCTTTTTAATTTCTGTACGATCGAGGTCACTGAGCTCAAGCAGCAACTTTTTTTCTCTATCATTGTTCAGATTTGTGCGTACAATCCTATCTCTGAGGTTTACAGACTCCATCTTTACCCCTACAAATAGTTTTTCATCTCTTTTTGTCTCTCTTGGTTTTGCAGGAATGCTGGTATTGGAGTTAAATGCCAGCATGAGATCATTCGATGCCTCAAAGCATTTATGAACAACAAGGTGAGAGAAGACCTCAAACACAGGTTCATGCAGTTGTGCACACAGGGATGCTCATAAACAGACACAACAAAGCACACACCGACATTAAGATGTCCCCAGAATACACACAAAATGAAAAGTCAGCCACAAATGCCCTAAGGGAACAGATCCCCAATGAATTTTAAAGTTGTGGGACAGAAATCAAAACAATTCAATTTCAAATCAACAGACACTGAAACTGCCTTAAAGTGTGCTAAACATATAAATATTTTCAAATCTAAGAATCAAGTGTTTCATAGCCTTTTAATAAACCTGAACTGAATTTATTAAATTTTGTTCATATTCATATTTTCAGGTTTTTTTTTACACAAACATTAGACTAAAACCCATCTTTGTGGTTATTTATTATGGAGGTTATTGGGTCACGTTCTCTGTTGAATCTAAAATATATGAAACTCTAATGTTTATCAATACATTACAGAAAATAATGAACTTTATTGCTATATGCTAATTTTTAGAAGGATCTGGAGACATTCTGTTTTCAGTTGATGATTAGCTGCTTGCAATATTAAACGGAATGATAAATTAACATTTTTAGCTGGTTAATGCTCATTTGAAAATACAATTTCTGTTCAGAATGGTTCCGATTGTTTTCATTCTTGGAAAAATTGTGTTTGTTTTCGGTCCATGAAGCGGTTCAGAGACTTTTTTACAATATGGTAATATTTGTATGGTGTTAATGGTGTTTTACATTGAAATCCTAATGAAACCATAAAAGTTGAGTTATATAATTAGATTTGTGCAAGAAAACACCATGAACAACATGAAAGAATTGTGAATTTGAACAATGCACAAGGAATAAACATGTTTGCTTTTATATAAATAAAAAAAAAACACATAAGACATTAATCATAAAGCTTGTATTTATATTGATATGCTTTAACCCTGACTAAATAAAAATATAGCATACAATTTTTTTTTCCTGCATGTTTTATCTTCATTGTTTTCACCAGTGATTTCAGGATAAATTCATGAATTGTCATTTTCATTCTCACTGTAGATATGCTGTTTACATTCAGGAAATGCTGTTTTGATTTAATTTTGTGTTTGCTTGTGCCGGTCAGCATGGTTTAAAAGCCATGCTGATGTCTCCAGAAGGAATCTCTCTTCTTGCCCGTGCCATCAACCCTGCAGTTCCTCACATGATGGTGGATGTAGTGGGATTGCTCTCTGCCCTGTGCATCCTCGACCACCCTGACAACATGTGAGTACTTAGAAATGAATGACCCTTCAAGAACTGATGGGCAGTCAATGATTACTCATCACTTCATTGTTAAAATTAACAAAAGCAGTTAGCTAAATATCCAAAACTAAAGCTGAACATAATGGATGGAGTGGAGCATGGAAAGAGATGGTTTGAGATGAAGGGTTTGTGTGTTTGTTTCAGTCACGAACGGGTTCTGGAGTGCATCACTGAACAGGCTGAAGAGCAGGATGTGGAGAGGTTCCAGCCACTGCTCTCCGGCATGAAGAAGAACTCCATCGCTCTCAAGGTACGATGCACAGACTCACACATAGCTAAGGGCCAATTATACTCCAGTAAAACTTGTGGGTTTTCAGTATTTCCATGTAAAAACTTTTGACCTTTCCGCAGTCCTCTCCATGTGAAATCTCTGTGTTTGTGCAGGCGGGGTGTATGCAGCTGATCAATGCTCTCTTAAATCGAGTGGATGAGCTGGACTTCAGGATCCACCTCAGATCGGAGCTCATGAGACTCGGCCTGCGGGACATTTTCAAGGTCTTTCCCGTCAGATGTGATTTTACCCCAGAGGGTTCTGTTCAAACCCAGACATGAGGCACAAACATAAGTGATGCAAAACAATCGTTGAAGGGTGATCACTCAATATGAAACACATTTTTTGGATTCCGCATCGCTATAAAGTGGATTACACTGCACTCTATAACCCGCTTGTTTTTAATGATGCTTCCCTGTGGGCGGTCTCTAGATTTTTGCCTCTGATCAGAGAATCAAACACGCTCGACATGTCCATATCGGCATGCTAAATATAACATGTTGGAACTCAGATTAAAAACCAGTGACACTGAAAAACTTTGCGGCTAGAGTTTCTAACTCAAACACAGATTGTGCCAAGGTTAAAAAAACATGTTTTAATCCTCTGTTGCAAAAGGACTTTTCACTCCATGGAAGAAAAGTGAGGGGTGTTCAGTGTCGGATGCATCTCAGAACTCTCTTATGGCAAGAGAGAAATCTTTTTTTCTGTTCCATCAGCTGTTTGTGCAGATTTGTGGCTCACACTAAAAATGGTTTCTTTTACCTGGACAAAAGACATCACAAACCTTGGGCACACACTTGTTTTCCTCAAGATCCCCCTTCATTAAAGGCCTTGCAGTTGTTGTAACCTCTGCTCTTGCCTTATTCCTTTAAGAACAGTATGTTATAGGAACTTTTATTTCAACTTTTGCTGCTTTTTTGGAAGGGTAGTCCATCAGATGTGATTACCAGCACGTGGTCATCATGTGACTATGGCCGAGGAGCTGGAACTTGAGGGTTCACGCCAATACACTAGCAATCCTTTTTGGGAAATGAACCAATAGCAAGCCATTCTCTCTTCACCTGCGGGACAAATATAACAAATGTGCTATTCTCTTGCAGACCAAATCTGATAATTTAGACCAAATTTATCCGGAGTCATGCAAACCTATGCGCTAGAGCTCACTCTTGTGGATAATGGTCATAGGTTCAGTGTGTGCTCCAATGCTGCCTATTAGTTTTCCCACTCACTTTGTCTCCATTTTTCTTTATATTTTCAGGGTTTTTTTTCCTTTGATTGTTCTCTCTTCCTTACTGTTTGATATGGGTCTCCTTGTTTATCCAGGAGGTGAGGGTGATTGATAATGAGGGGTTGAAGGTGCAGTTGGCGGTGTTTGATGAACAGGCTGATGAAGACTCTGAGGATCTGCGCTCTCGACTCGATGACATCCGCATCGAGATGGAATATCCTTTTAGAAAAGCTTCATGCAGGGTTCACAGCTACCTTTCTTTTCTGCCTCTGACTGTAGTTGACTCATTGCTACTTAGCTTCCCTACACGGGCGCCAGATTGCAAACACCATTTATCAAAATTGTGTGTTAATATATCTAAAATAGTATTAGCAATCATTTTTATTTTTCAGCATATAATTCTAAACGCAGAAATAAATATTTCTGATGCAAGAGGTTTTCGTTTTGCATGAGCGAACTTCAGCAACTGTCCAGCAGGGGTCTCAAAGGAGCAGTTTTTTTTTATTTTTAATTTAGTAATGATCAGAATAATAGTAATTATATTAATTACAATACTAGTGTGAAATTTTGTCTATTGATGATTTGAAAAAAAAGTTTGTGTATTAATTAAATTAATGCAAAATATGCTCTTTCTGTTGTGATACTAGTCTAGTGCTGCTAACAACCTCTAATGACCTAGTTTTTGAACTAGGTTCGCTTTAAAATCCCTTTTTAGACAGAGACATACAGTTTTTGTATGAAAAAATATTTTATTAGAATTTTAAATTAAATAATTATTATTTAATAACAATTTTGGATAAATTTTATGGATTTTAATTACTTTATTCTTGTTTGGGATCAATAATGATGGTAATTGCAGCTTGTTTATTAAAATGATTTTTTACATTGTCTCACTTTTCAACATTCATCTCTATTTGTAACCGTTGCTTTTTGTTTTACCTTAAAACTGCAATATTCAAAATGATAAGTTAATAGAAAACTTGCGCATTGTAGTCCATTTGTAGGATTTATGGTTCAAATTATTTCTATACTTATATTTCTTTACGTATCTATCATGCTTATTCCTCTTTACTGATTTTCAATAGTTAAATATTTTCTAAGAAGTTAATATAATTTTTGTCCAGCAGGTGGAGTATGAAAGCTCTAGTCTGAATTAGAAAGTGAATGAAGTTATATTGATGTTTTTTTTTTAAATATAAAAAATAGTGTTTTATAAAAGGTGATTGTAATATTTCTTACGTCTTTCAGTTGTGTTAATTTGCACTTAAAAACTATATTCTCTGGTTACTATATCATAAGCAGCGCAGCTAATCTTTAACTCCTGATCATCACCGATGTGACTGAAGTCTTCCAGATCCTGATGAACACGGTCAAGGATTCAAAAGCTGAATCGTCTTTCCTGTCACTGCTCCAGCATTTGCTTCTAGTACGGAATGACTACACTGCCAGGTATGTGAAAATGAAAATAAATAAAAACAGGATTGCAGTGATTCTTCAACGCACTATGTAGAGTCTGAATATTATTAACTTATCAGTGATTTATTCCTTATATCACTGGAGATGGTCACAAATGCATTCACCTTCTCATTACTGGACTAATGGAACACTCTTTACTTTGGTGTAGGCCCGACAGTGTTGTCAGACAGGAAGGAACTTCTATATGTTTATATTATAAAAGCATTGGAAGCATGTCTTGTTTTCAAATATAAGTTACACATGTTTCATCTGTTTCTATTTTTACTTTACAAAGTTTTAACAGATGTAAAACAAAAGGAAGTTTGGGTGGGAGGGACTGAGAGAGAGGTTAAAGGAGAAAAGCACAAGTGATGAGAAGTTTGACAGATGGCATGCAGGAGGTGGATGCGGTTGCTAACGACGACCAGTGCTAAATGCAAACCCAGTGACTGAGACACCCCCGCTGCAATTAGTTACCGCAACAATTTACACACAAACAGGAGGTTTTCTTGAGCTGGGAATGATTGCAAGGAAGAAAAGAAACGCTCTTTTCTTTCTCTTCAGTTTTGCTTCAGCCTCTCCAGCCTTCACGTCTAGTCACCCACACACTCTTCTCGTGTTCTCTCGCAAATGATTCCTTCATAGTGATGCATAGAAGGGGAGAGGGAAGAGCTGGTGGGAGTTTGAAGAGGCACGCACAGATGGAGATGGAGTGTAAGCATTCGTATGTTCTCAGGTTGTCAGACTTGTTGCTGTTTCCTTCTCGCTGGTTGTGATCTATGAAGCAGGAAATTGAAAAACAAGTCTGTTCTTCATCACGTGTGCATTAGGAACAGAGAGGTTGTGTTCTCCATGTGCTTGTCAATTGTGATATTTCATTCAGCTTAAGGCCTCATACTCAGTTTTCAAAACAGTATTTCATCCAGTCATATTTGACTTCCATGTTTTTTTGGAGAGTAGCTTCGATAAAATTGTTGGTTTCTTTTCCATTTCCGACTCTAGCAGCATCCAGTCATACTTTGAATTGTCTTTCAACGGAGAAACCTTTTTACTAGTACTTAATTTAATCAGCAGGATATAAAACTCCAGGGAGAAAAGTCCTTCATCAAACTTCTCTTTTTCCAAGATTGTTGGTCTGAGACTCTTTTGTATCACTTCCACCTTGCTGGTTTGGAGATTGGATTGACCTTCTCCTGTGTACTAGTTTCCTTTTGTACCCATTTACACCTCCCCACACCTTAGAGGTGCTAGACCCTAGCTTCACTGCTGATGGTTATAGGGTAGGCAGCTGCTCAAGCTTCACAACTGTTCTGGACTTGGACTGTGGCAGACACTCCAATGAAGCCTGAACAGAATCACTTTGAATGATTGATGGTTTAGGCCGACAAGTTCTTCAACACGTGTGCATTAGGAAGTGAGACCTTGTGCACTCTGCCTTAAATACTGTATACTCTCCATCAACAGAAGTGTGAATACCCACAATTTTATCTCGACTGATCACAGATAGTTGTAGTACGAATGCCATCTTCAGGGATGAAGCGTCATTGCGTCAGTGTTCCCCTCGAACAAGAGGAAGAGCACCTTACCGAGAAGCCATTAGAAAATTTGTTGTGAATCTCAATTCAAATAGTTACTTTGTATAATTTTAAAATAATTTATTTACATTGTATTGCGTGAAACACTTTTTGATCACCATCCAACTAGCTGAAATATCTGGCTCCACTCATTGCCTGGATTAATTCCTGTGGCTCAGTTGGTAGAGCATTGCGCTAACAACGCAAAGGTTGTGGGTTCAAATCCCAGGGAAAGCAAGAACTGACAGAAAAAGTATGTTCTAATGTAAGTCGCTTTGGATAAAAGCGTCTGCCAAATGCATAAATGTAAATGTAATTCCCCTTTTTTATTGAAATAAGTCGATGAATTGAATAGTTGCACTAGGCATTATCAATTCAAGCCTCACCTTGATTTGTATCTGTGATGTTTCTTCTCCCTCATACTGGGGTTCCATCCAAAAACGATGCGGGATGAACTCTTTAATGAAACATGAGGGTGGAATCATGATTCTAGGGTGCTTTTCTGTAAAGGAGACTAAACAATTGCTCTGTATTGATATGGTCATGTGCTAGATTTTAAGCAACAACCTCATCCCCAAAAGCAACAAAATGGTTAGGTCTTCCAGCATGATATTAACCACAAGCCTATGCCCTCTAAGGAGTGGCTCCAAAATAAGAATTTCATGGAGTGGCCTTTAGACCTGAACCCATAGAAAACATTTCGATAAGAGAATTCTACAGCATTACAAACATGGAGAAGAACTAAAGGAAGCATCTGACCCATGTAGTTGGCCTCTTTAGTTATCCTTTTATACAATAAAACAGAAAACAATTATTTAAAGATTATGCGGGGATCAAGGCACACACTGTTGAGATGTAAAAAAAAGAAAATTAAGAAAAGTACATTCTTTTGTAAGTGGTCAAACATTGAAGCATATGCACTTCATCAAACACATATTTGCCCCACTTGTAATAGGAAAAAAAAACCTCTTGCTTCCAGAGTCTTCTATAATGGGTATGATAAATATTGGCAATAAAACATGGTAAACATATTTGTTCACTTTAATATGTGCCAGTACAGGTGTTTAACATCAGCTACTTAATGATGATAATGCCTCTTAACTGTCATGGGTCGATGTATTCCCTAATCGTGTGAAAGAATCATTAAAGAACAAAACTTATTGTTATTATATGTTTATTCTTTATGTGAACCATCCCTTTTAAATATGCGATTTTAAAGTTTTAATATCAGCTAATAATGCAAAGTAAAGTCATTTATTCTTGAAAGACTGTGAAGTTATGTCAGGGTTATTCTGTGGGTGTTTTAAACGTTTAATTATAGATGTGAATAAAAATGATGAAAGCAGATAAACGTGGGAGAGTTGGGAGTTTTCAGGAAGTGTTTTTCATATTTTCTCTGCTTCATCAGCACTATCATTCCTCTCCAGCCATTAATGTGCTGACACACTGCAGAAAGCGATGAGCCCCATGTTTTATTATAATTAGCCTCCAAATATAACCGGCTCTCGAATCCCGAGTGGCCCGTCTGCCCACAAACAAACTCTCTCATCAGTCGTCTGCTTTAATCACGAGAGAGTGAGGGAATTAATTGGGCTTATTCACAATTCTTTCACCAAAAGCCTCATCTGTGGTGATTTTATATGGTCAGTAGGGGTCTCTCTCGCTCCACCAAAGATTTGAGAGAGAGAGGAGGGAAATTGGATGGAGTGAAAAGAGGACAAAAAAGCAAGATCTTGTTGAAAATGAACAGCATATCAATTTGGTTTCACATCGGGTCAAGATGGCAGATTAATTCCTCACAAACTGTCTGCGAAACTGCATCACATACACAGAGACGAAAACAAGTTCCCTGTTCTACTCTTGCCTTGTTTCCAATTTTGTGAGCTCTGTAGTTAGACAACATTTCAAGACTAGAGTTTTTGCATCAGTGTGCTAAAGAGTTTCAAATTTTCTGCTGGATTTCGCTAAGGTTTAGAAATAACACTTTGATGACCTTCGAGTGACTGATCATAGATATGCACTGCCTGAAAGTTTGTTTTGAGATAAAGATAGACAAATTCAAGACACATTTACCATTAATAAACACATGTAGATAGATATAGATATCATTGTGGACCCTTGCATCCATTTGTTCTTGTAAATGTTAGGTTTATTCCAAATTTTGTAAACTTGTGGGAGAAATAAAGCGTATGAAATCACCAGAGACTTATTCTCATAACCCAGTCCTCAAATCAAGCAGGGTAATCAAGAATGAGGTGTTTTAATGGTTGTTTTTCTAAAAACCTAGTTGAAAAAGAATGAGAACTTTGAGTATAAATCATAGAAACGTGACATTTATGTTTCTCTTTATTTTGTTTTTTGAAATGGCAAACACTGTGCGTTAATATTTTGAACACTGGGTAATGGAAAGGGTCAATTTCACCATTGACTTTGCTCATTTTTAGAGCATAACCTATTTTACTTTTAATAATTGGTTTATAATAAGTGGTAACAGTAATAAACGGATTTCCTGGATACATTCTGTATGGATAATTCCAACTGCTTAGTATTCAGGTGACCCACTGATCAACCTCACGTTTTGAACTGTTTGAATTAGCTTGGATCCGTGAAAGGCCGTCCGTTTGGTGTGGTTTTCAAGGAACTAATTACACATGCAGAGCAGCTGAACCAGGGAACAGGTCAGAACAGTTAGTCACTGCCTTCAAGCGAATCTCACCTCACGAACATTTGGTCATATCTTATTTTAGCAGGTCTTTTAATGGGCACTGTTTAATAAGATGCTGAATTTGCAGCTGATTTTGGCAAAGTTAGAAGTTCTATATTTGTTTAAAACATCTTGCACATCTGTAAGAAATGAATAACAGTAGGTTATTATATTATAAATTGCTCGTTAAATGTGATTTACATTTTGGGAAATAGCAAAACAAAGTTTTGAGTTTAGTCAGCAAGTTTCTTAATTCTTTGTAATGGTTGTTCTACTGGAGAATGGAGATGTATCTCAAACCCAAACTCTCACCTCTTTTAGTTCATATATATATAGCAATATTTTCATGAAGCTCAAAACACTCTTGGGTTTGCAATTTTAGAGGCCATTACAGGTCACCGTGAGCGGTTTGTTTGTGTGACCCTGCGTCGACCCCAGGAATGAAAATCTCTACCATTATTTTATGACCTGACAGCTCAATATCTCAAGGCTTCTCACAGAGCTTCAGTTCGACACCCGTCTCCCTCTCTCTCCATCTGTCTGCCACTTTTCTATTCTAATATCTCAATCTTCTTTCTTAGATTAAACCTGACACCTGTCTCTCCTTCTATCGCTCTGCTTTTAGTGAAAAAGTTTAAAGAATTCACTTTGTCAGACTCTTCTCCAAGCATCAGATCCATCTTTCAAGTAGCAACAATTACAAAGTATTCTATTAATCACACTGACTCTATCTGTCTCTCACCCTGTCTGTTTGTCAGGCCTCAGTATTACAAGTTGATTGATGAGTGCGCAGCTCAGATCGTCTTGCACAGGAACGGCTGTGACCCTGACTTCAAGTGCAGAAAGATCCCGCTGGATGTGAGCCATCTGATCGGTGAGACTAGAACACAGGCTAAAGTTTTTCTTTTCTTTTATATGCAGTAAACAAACTGAGCTAAAACTTGATTTCAAACCATTTGAACAAATAATAATTGCTGGTGTTGAACAAGATTGAGATACTGCTATCTTGCTTGTGTCCACATGGGGTCAGTGTTTAGGAATCCTTTCAAACAATCTCAAACGTCCTTTAGTCATGTAGTCATCTCCAGTGACATTGGAACACATACAAACATGATCTCCAGAAAATCTGAAAATGTATAAGCATTTTTAAAAACACGTTTGGCATTGAAACATCGCTTTTATGTTTGGTTTATTACTTGTTTGAAAAGAGCCAATGTCTCTTGAGCTTTAGATAAGTATGAGATTACATAAAGGTTAATTACTATGTTCAATTTAAATCATGATCAAGTTTTCAATTTTAGCTGTGTTTATGCATGTATGTATCTTTGTATGTATGAAAAAACTGGAGAAGAAATTCCCAGAAACACCCTGATCATTATGGAGGGGTTTATTGCTGCAGAGAGTGGGGGTAGGGTTAGGGTTTAGACCAGGTCGTTTGAGTCCAAATGTGTCAAAAATCAGATGATTGAACACTAGTAGCAATATTGTGTACTTTGAAGAAATTAAATGTTTGAATTACTTTGTTTTGTTTACTGATTTTGTAAAAAAAACGATTTTCTTGCCATCACTTTTGAATGATGGTCTAATAACAAATTGTTTTTGAGTTTAGGTGTATTATATACATTGTTTATATTTTTAAGTAATTTTGTCCAATTTTATTACATTTTAATAATACAACTAGACTATTACAGTCTCACATCTAACACAGTTATTATCATTGGAACTTGGTGAGAAATAATAATAGTTTATAAGTAAAGGTGCATTTATATACACTCACTGATGAGCACTAGTTAATGAACACATGACCTACTCATCAGTCACGCAACAGAATAATCACAAACAAAATGCACAGTATTGAATATTTTATAGAATTATGCTGAAATACAGGAACAATGCAAAGCAACAATAATTTAATTAATTTAATGGCTCGAGGGTTTTAGTCTAACTATTGAAGTAATTAATGTACATTTAAAGAACCTAATGTTTTACTGTGCGCTGTACACTGCAGACTTGCAGATCTTGTATTTTTTTCAAGGACATTCTGCTTTTCTTGCCTCAGCTTGATTTTGATCAGTCAGTGATCAGCGCTCAAATCACCCAGAGGACAAGACTGGTCCTAGTGAAGGGCACCTCACAAACACACAGAAAGAGAGAGACCTGAAAAACAAGCATTCTCTCTCTCTCTCTCTCTCTCTCTCTCTCTTTCTTTCTATTTTGCTCTCTCTATCTCCAGATAACATGGTGGATCAAACCAAAGTGGAAGTCAGTGAAGCCAAGGCCACAGAAATGGGAAAGAAGGTACCCCACTCTCTCACCCCACACACCCCCTCTCCCACGAGGGTTCAAGAGCACCTGAATGACACGCTGATGTAAAGTAAATGACTATCTGCTGAAATGCTCCAGACCAGCAGATGTGCTGCACGGACACATGCGCACACACACACACACCGCTACCAGACGCCCCCCACTGCCTCGGTTGACAGATGTGTAATTTGGGAAGTGAGAGAAGCAGAACGAAGATTTCCTGTCTCTTCCTGACATCTTCCCTCCAACACAATCCAAACACTCTGCAATTACCCACCGCGTGCGGACGTGTGATGTGTGTCTCTGAAAGCCATTCTCTGTAGAAATAACACGAAAAGCAATGCTGAGAAAATTACTGAGAGGCTTTTAATCATTTGTTTAATTTTCACGTGTTCTTTAACAATGTTTTAAAATGTTTATTGATTAAACGGTGCTCATCAGACACAAAGGACTTTTGTAAAAGAATAAAACCATAAGCATACTATGCATACAAGAATAAAAGTTTATCAAGGAAAAATTCTAAGGTAAAGAGATCGACAGATAGCCCACCACCATTTCCTCGTAGAATATTTATACATCAATCTACTAATGTGAAAAATGACGTCATAATTTCAACTGTAAACTGTTGTAATTGGTTCCAAAATGCTTGCAATTATCATATTTCCTAACACTGGAACAACTGACATTCCAATACTCCCTAGAACCACCAGAGGGGGCTAGTTTAGACTATATTTACAGCACAGTCACAGTTAAAATAAATGTGTTTTACTCAACATTTGGTTGATTATTTAACCGTCAAAATGTTACTGCAAGTTTTCATCATCATTCAATAACAAATATTTTAAAATTCCTTTATAATCAGTGAAAGACCCTCCTTTTGGTGTGGTTTTTAAGGAACTAATTACACATGCAGAGCAGCTAAACCAGGGAACAGGTCAGAACAGTTAGTCACTACCTTCAAGCGAGGCTCACCTCAAGAACATTTGGTCGTATTTTTACTATGTTAGCAGATATTTTATTGAGCACTTTTTAATAAGATTTTGAATTTTGCAACTCTTTTCAGAAAACATGAATTATAACACATAAACGTTTTTCCTACTCCTAGTTAGTGGTTGGCTATTTATTGTCAAACAACTGTGTTTTTAAATCATTATGACACCAGAAACTTTCCAGATGACCTTGATCAAAAGTGTCCTAATATTTTGTATTCCCCCCTTTAACAAAAATGACAGCCTGTAGTCTCTTGAGGTAGTTGTTGATGAGGTTCTTTAACTTCTATGTTGGTAAAGAAGTCCATTTTTCTTGCCTTCCAAATTCTTTTGTTGTCTTGCATGAACTGCACGTTTGAGTTCTCCCCAGAGAGGTTCAATGATATTGAGATCAGGAGACTGAAATGGGCACTCCAGAACTTTCACTTTGTTTTGGTGTAACCAGTGATGTGGGGACTTATGTTTTGGATCGTTTTCGTGATCAGTGCAAATTGGCATCCGGTATTCTTTAATGACATGCTGCATTTATCTTCAGATTTTGACCCCGCCACATTTTTTCACAGAGTCCTGGATTTCACCTGAAGTTATTTGGGTTTCCTTTGCAATCCTTACGATTTTTCAGGCAGTTTTAGCTAAAAATTGTTTGGTTTCAACTTTCAAAAGAATCCCTCACTTTCCACTTAATTGATCACTGCTGTTGAACTCTCTGCAGAGTTTGAACATTGGCATTCCCAGATTCTTGGGTATCTTTTTATACCACTTTCCTGTTTTCTAAAGTTCAGCTACTGATTCCCGTAGATCCATTGATAGCTTTTTTGCTTTCTGCATCGCTCAGATTTCAGAAATGTCAGCACATCACTGAATAAAAGAGGCATGGGTCTATCAGGAGCCCAGAAATGCAGGAACCTTTTATGCACAAGCACTGATTACAAACAAACAGGTTCGGGTGAGAATGGTTACCTTCACCAGCCACTAAAACCTTTTTCTGTCCGTTTTTGTGCATGTTATAAGGGTATGTAAACTTTTTAAAACTTTTTGTTATTATGATTTGAAACAATTAATGGATTCACTACTAACTATGAGTGATTAAGGTGCTTTTGTGTCATCATTCATATATTAGAAATAAAAAAAAAAATGCCAGGGTATGGAAACCTATTAACATAACTGTAGGTGATAGTAGGTTGCATAATGGGTTTATGAGGTATTTAACACATTCTGTATTATGTGATGATTTTATATATATATATATATGTATGTATGTATGTATGTATGTATGTATGTATGTATGTATGTATGTATGTATGTAGGTAGGTAGGTAGGTAGGTAGGTAGGTAGGTAGGTAGGTAGGTAGGTAGGTAGGTGTATGTTTTGTTTTTACCCTAGGCCTAGATATATGGAAATGCACAAAATGATGATTAAAGCCATTTTGGAGAATCTCAAGCTTTTTGCTATTTATCAGCAGTGTCAACATGACCCACTTCATTGCAAGGTAGAGCACATGCAGGTGCATTCAAACCAAATGGAAAAGCTTGCTTTTTTTTTAAGTGAAACCCATATGCTATGAATTAATTACAAAAATGTCAAACTTTTGAGTCTTGAAAGGTCATGAAATTTGGTCAGTCATTAGATCCCCAATAGTGTATCTTCATGAATAAAACAAAGAAGTGAAAAAAAGATGTCAACAAATTTTATACGTCATATGAATAATTATTAGTCAAACCTATAATGATAATGCACACTATTTGTGACACCTTACTGGATGATCAAAGTCACAGCACAGCAAGCAGAAAACAATAACATATGATACGATGAATAAAATATATAAATTGTTACCATGAAAGTTAAAATTGTCAAAAGTTAAATGCAGTACAAATGTAAATGATAAAATAATAATAGAGAAACATATATGATTAATGGCTGAGTAGAAAATTAAAAGTAGCTTCAGCGATCACAGCTCAATCCACATCCAAAACATTCAGTGCAGGATTTCTTGGCTGCTAAAACCATGTTTTATTGTTTTAATTAGTTTCTGTTCTCTTTTTATAATTCTTAGATTGCTGCACCTAGAAATAACTTTTTGAAATAACTAGAAATAACTGTTTTGTTGCAATACTGATTATTATATTCATGTCCATTATAAGCTGAATGTGTATCTAGGTGATATTCCTTGATCTGTCGGTTTGTTTGTGAAGACCTATGTTTACTCCATCAGAGCTCGGAGAAAGGAAATAGGGAACCTACTCCTTCTGTCTAGAATTTCCTTGTCCCCTCTCCACTTTTTCCTCTTTCTTATTCAGAGTAATAGCAGAGTGTCATCTGAAGAGCGACAGCCACAGAGCCTCATTACTAACACACACCGAAACTGTGTGTGTGACCCTTCCATTTCCGCTGCTGTCGCGTAATTGCATGTCTGCCTTGCAAACACCCGCTGTCAATGTCACCGGAAATTGTCAGCGTGTGTGTGTGGGAGAAGGAGAGGTTTTTGTGGAAATCCGTGAGGTGAATACTAAAGCAGAGGGAGCAAGATTGTTTCACCTCTTCACTGAGTTCTTGAAAGCA
This sequence comes from Danionella cerebrum, assembly GCA_007224835.1. NCBI lineage: Eukaryota > Metazoa > Chordata > Actinopteri > Cypriniformes > Danionidae > Danionella > Danionella cerebrum. The sequence goes on from SRMA01026451.1 coordinate 161,478, forward strand.
ATGATTATTGTTGGAGTCAATGATCAATGAATTAAAAACTGTGTTGAATATTCTTCTTGTTCCTGCTTTGAGTATTTTGTAATGACTTTAGATCAGTTTTAAAATCATTATTCAAAGACAGGAGGTGAAATAAAACGATTGGTTTTGCTGATTTGCTAGTTTTCATTTCGTACAATACTTCCCTTCACACTAAACACACTCAAATCTGAGATAAGAACTGACACATTTGTGCATAACTATATCTGTGTTCTGATGATGATGATGCTTAATGCAGATGTATGCTGTGTGTTATAGTTTGAGACAGAGCTAACAGCGCGTCAGGAGCTGCAGGTGGAGCTGAAGAAGACTGTGATGGACTATGACCAGAAGCTTCAGGAGCTCAATGCTGAGAAAGACATACTCGGGAAAGAAAAGAGTGAGCAAGAGACAGAGAACAAGATCCTGCACTCTGAAGTCCTGGTCCTTAAAGACAAGGTGAAAACACTTTAATAGAAAGGGAAATATTTTAGAAAGAATGAAATTAATTTATTTAAAGTGTTTCAGGGATTTTACAAAATTAGTTTCAGATACGGACCACAGGGCAGTGCAGTTCAGACCCTGGCATGCTTATGGGAGTGGTGAAGTGTTTTTTTTTTTTTTTGTTTTGTTTTTTTTCCCCACTCCATTTTGATGAATTTGTTTTGAGCAAAATAAAAATTATCCATTCCAAACTTTTATAAAGCACCTCAGTCATACAAAAATAATTAGATTACAAAAATTAAGATTTTTTTTTAAATGTCTTTTTTTTCTACCAAAAATGCAATAGCTCCATGGCCCTTTTCTCACAAAACACTGTAAATCCAAGACGTCACCATAACTTTTTTTTAAATTATTTTAAATGGAACGGTTCAAAATACAATAACAAACAACATCTTATTGATTTAAATACAGTATATACTGCCAGGAATTATTATAAATCATTTCATATTAAGAATGATATGCTTGACCCACGTTCAGTTAAGAGAGATTGAACTTTTAAGCGGATTGATGCTGAGGTCTAGAAGAAGAGCAAAGAAGAGATGTTTGGATACACTGGTGATAAGAGTAACTGGTGTGTGAGATGGTATTACAGAGGGGGAGAATTTACCAACTTATGTGGATGCATAAGGCAGAGATGAATTTGTGTGGCCAGGCAGAGGTGATCTAATAAACATGGACACATACTCACATCAGATATTTCAGAGCATCAGCAGAATACAGGATTAAAACAAGCTGTAAACAGACTGAGAGCTACAAAGACAGACAGATAAAGAGATGGAGAGACTGCTGAGCTAACGCTAGTGTCACCAGGACAGAAACTTCTGCTGAACTAGATCCACATCTCTAGCATTAACAGCCTGGTCATTTTAACGACTTCTGCCAAAACCAGGGTAAATAAATGATGCCACTATTGAGATTTGGATATGGGTATTCCCAGAGGAGCTTTAGCTTTAGCCTGTCCTCCTTCTGTCGGACAGTTCATCTTTTACTGGTTCTTTTAAATTAATAAAAAGAGGTTTATTTGTATAAGCAGCAATTCCCTGTCAAAATGTAACTCCCTATTAAATCCTGAATGCACTATCAATAAAAAAGGCTATTCTTTAATGTTACTTTAACTTTCTTTAGTTTTCATTTGATTTACTTCTTGTTGTTGCACAAACAAAACAGTGACCACTTTACAAATAGCACCATATTTAAGCATCATATTGTTGTATAATGCCACATTAGTTTTGTTCATGCAAAGTTTTTTATTTTAGTTTCTAAACCAGTGTAATTCCTTTTGTCCATCAGGTTGAGAAACTCTCAAAAGATCTCAAAGAAGCCAAAGCGAAGGTCATCACAGTTCAGGTGCCTGTGGCCCCGCCCTCAGGCTCATCGGGCGCCACCCTGCCACCTCCGCCTCCTCTTCAAGGACAGACAATGCCACCACCTCCTCCTCCTCCTCCTCCTTTAGCAGGGGCACCATTTATGCCTCCTCCACCTCTCCCAGGAGCAGCCAGTTTGCCTCCTCCTCCTCCTCCTCTACCTGGAGGACCTGGTATTCCACCTCCCCCTCCTCCTGTACCTGGAGGACCTGGTATTCCACCTCCCCCTCCTCCTCTACCTGGAGGACCTGGTATTCCACCTCCCCCTCCTCCTCCTCCTGGTATGCCAGGAATGCCCCCACCTCCCCCTCCTCCTGGGATGCTAGGCATGCCACCGCCTCCTCCACCAATGGGTGGACCTGGGATGCCACCGCCTCCTCCAGGTGGTTTCGTTGGATGGCCACCTCCGATTCCTCAGCTTCCCTTCGGACTCCAGCCCAAGAAAGAATACAAGCCTGAGGTGCAGATGAAGAGGGCAAACTGGAGCAAGGTGAGCGTAAATCTGACTCAAATTATATCAGGGGTGATCACGCCATCGTTTTTTAAATCTTAGATGTTTACATGACTCCATGATCAACTCTTTCAGGAAAGTAATGCAATCGTGAGAATTACCTCATTTTATATATATATATATATATATATATATATATATATTAGGGGTGTAACGGTACGCTAAAATTGTATTCGGTTCGGTACAGTGTCTTGGAGAGTTCGGTTCGGTTAATTCGGTTCGGTACAAAAAAATAAAAACTTACATAATCTTTATTTTGAAAAGCTGCCAATACACAATAGAATTCTTGCATAAAATAAATAAAAGTGACACATTTGGGTGATATTTTAAATAAATTGCACTCTTTATAAAGAAAAACACATTTTATTAAATAAAAAATGAAATACTGCAACTAGTTAGGACCTGAAAACTTTTAACACTAGCAACAGCTTCAGCTTATATATCAACAAAACTAACTATTCAAGTTTTAGGCTAAAAAGATTAACCTATCCACATTTTCTGAAGAGAGCACAGATCTGGTTGCAGTGACAATATCT
>SRMA01026451.1:164417-273595 GCA_007224835.1 Danionella cerebrum
TATATATATATAGATATAGAGGGAGGGAGGGAGGGAGAGAGAGAGAGAGAGAGAGAGATTTTTTTATTATTATTATTATTTTTTTAATTTCTAAGATCATCCCCTCCACATGCAGGGGCTCTATGCTCCACAGAGCATTATTTGCGTGAATTACAGGGGAAACAATTGTTAGTGTTGCAAGAACTGCAAAAATTCAAAGTCATGCCACACTGCTACATGTTCAGAGTTCAGAGACGGCTCAAAAAAAACCCCATAATGCTCTGTCGGAGGGTGCAATTCGCATCACAAGTTGTGTACAATTGCATGCAAGGAATTGGCTTTTTGTGCATTTTCTAACGTGTTTTCAATGTTTAGGGTTGCCAGAGTTTGAGAAAATACCCAAATGACGGCTCAAAAAAAACCCCATAATGCTCTGTCGGAGGGTGCAATTCGCATCACAAGTTGTGTACAATTGCATGCAAGGAATTGGCTTTTTGTGCATTTTCTAACGTGTTTTCAATGTTTAGGGTTGCCAGAGTTTGAGAAAATACCCAAATGCACATGGTTAATGTCTATGTTATTGCCAACAGGTCGAGTTGTCTTCACCCAAATGGTTTTGACTTGTTCATTAAATGTTCATGGTGTGTTTAGAAATTCTGATGGCGAGTTGTCTGTAAGTTTTCATTGAAGAGCTTCAAAATATTAATTTTAGTGGAACCTAATTCACACCCTTTAAGGTTTTGTGTTTGTTTTTGTTTTTTGATGCAATATTATGAGTATTCGAAGGATTGTTTAGAGGCTCTGTCAATTTTTTTTTTAAATATTCATAAAGTAAATGGTGATCTTGTTTTAGACATAGTGGTCTGGGTAGTTTGTATGGACAACTGAAGTTTGAATGTTGCCCACTTATATAGGAAGTGACACGTGTCCGGAGTGTTGCTGAGAATCCTGGGTAACTGAGCTGTTGATCATGAGAAGATCCTTTGATCTCTTTTGCTCTCTCTGTTGCTTCCTGTCCTCCTCCAGAAGAGAAGAACATCAAACTGATGTCTATTCTCTCTCTATCCCTCTCTCTCGCTCTCGCTCTCCCTCACTCTCTATTCTTGCCTAGAGCTTCTCTTTAATGGTGTTGATGAAATAGCTCAGTGTTTAGAATCTCTCTCTGCATCTGTGCATGTTCGCCATCTCTCTTTCTCTCTGAAAATAATTAAACAACTTCTCAAAAGAATGGAAATCTTTTGAAATTAAAAGTAACTCTTTTTAGCACCACTCTTATCCTCTGTTGGGTCTTATGTTTTCACCAGATCTCTCTCTCTCTTTCTCTCTCTAACTCTCTCTCCATTTCCTGTCTCCATCCCTCTATCTCTTACATTCTCTCTGCCTCTAATTCACTCTATTCCTCAATCCATTCCTCCTCCCATCATTTAGTAATTTTTTTGATCTGTCTCTGTCTGTTTTAATCATCTTTTTTATTCACATTTCTCACACTCTTTCTCTCTTTTTCTTGCTTTATCTGTTTCTCTCCATTCATCCACCCATCTCTCTGTCCACTCATCCATCTGCCCAAAATCTTGCCCAGTTATCCATTCATCCATCCACCTCTGCCCATTCATCCATCCACTCACCCATATCTATCCATCCATGCACCCATTAATCTGACCAACCATCAACCTACTCGGCTATCCTTCCATCCACTCATTGTTGACTACAGAAAACTTCCTACAGTTTAGCGGTTAAACATAGCTATCCATCATATGATCATCCCTTGTTTTTGAGGTCAATAAATTGTTAGAAATTACATTTACAACAAAAAAGGTACACTTCAAATTTGGTCATCAATACAGAAAAGATTATTACAGTCTCCAAAACAACTATTTTAAATAAGGTCAATGAAAATAAATTCTCTTTTTTTCCCCTATTGACTTACATGGTGTTGAGTGTAAAAATCATGCCGATGCTGAGACACACTAGTTCTACACATCCATCAGTCCATCCATTCATATATCCCTTCATCTGTCCACTTTATTCTCCACAAACCCTTTCTTTCTCTCTTTCTCAAACCCAGAGTCCCATCAGTCATTCCATCTATCCGACTGCCTATCAATTTGTCTCCCCTCAATTCTCTCCTCTCTTGCCCTCTCCCTTCCTCTTTTATGTCTATCTCTCACTCACGCTTTTTTCTCTCACTCTCCCTCACCTCTCCTTTTCTCCCTCACTCCTCTCTTTATCTCCCTCACTCCTCTCTTTATCTCCCTCACTCCTCACCTCTCTAAATCTTTGTCTTGCTCTATGTATACATAACTACCTCTACCTCACCCTTTCTACCTCTCTCTCTCTCAAAATAGAGTTTTTTTTGTATTAGCCTTCACTCTCTCTCTCCCTCGCTCTCCCCCTTCCACTTTGTTTCTTAATGATTTTTTTATTTTTCTTGCTTGAGCTGAATGCTAAATCCTCAGCCACAGACATTAGTGCTTTCCTCTGCAGTGGACTGAGCAACTTCACTATGGTTTAGCGAATCCATCCTGAATTATTCCATGTACTTTTAAATTGAGAATCGTTTTAGTGTTTGATCATTTACTTTCATATGGAATTTGTCAATTTTGCTTTGAAGAATTTCCATGAAGAATCATAATCAGAGCAACATTACTCTAACAACATACACTCTGCACACCTCTACACATTTAAAGTAGATTAGGTTTTTTTAGTTAAGATGTGGAAATAGAAAGTCCCTTCTTCAACATTGAAGGGTTGATGAGGTTTCAGATCACGTTTCGTTAAATTCAGAGTCTGACTATGACTTTGAAGGTGGAATTGAGCATCAGCTACTTCCAAAATGAATCCAAGTTTCAGGATGAGAGGCTCTTTAATTCAAAAGATCAGAAAGGTCTGGGCTTCGAACACATCATGCAGCTAAGCTTCTTGTCCATGGTTTGGTTGCATCTGCTCTCCAGACTTTCTTGTGTCCGCACATGATCCTGAACTCTTTGTTCTACTGGTTTCCATGGCGTCAATGCCACTTCTCATTTCTTAAAGTTTCACTGGAACTTCATGGCAGCTTCTGTTAAGCTCAAAACACTGCTGCTTTACATGGATGCTTGATAGGGATAGGTGTATACTGTTTAGAGAGATTACTACATGAGTAATGTGTTTTTTTTTTCTTTCTTATGACCCCTTATTGATCCTATCAAATGAGCTTCTGGAGGTCTATTACTCTATTATCATCAGAATTATTCTGGTATTATCTCTAATATCAGATTTGTCTCCCGATCTTTGTTAAATTAATAAAAAAAACAATGGTTTCGAGATACTAAATGGATAAAAGACTAGGCTACAGACTTCATAGTTGCAAGATTATGAGGAGAGAATAATGGGGTATTATAAATGATGGGCTTTATAATTGTGCAAATGAGAGGAGGGGAGAATTACAGTCAGAACAATAATTTTTCAGTCTTAGCAGTCCCAGCATGCTCTCCGAGCCTCGCTAGAGCTTCTCTCCCATGAGTGTGAAAATCAGATCAGTTTTAATGAGTTTCAGTCTCTTTTATTCTTGGTCTCTGATCATTTTCTGTCTTTCTCTCATCTCTGTTCTGCCTTTTCGCTACTGTTCTTCTCATTGTGCTCCCAGGACTCTCAGCCTCTCTCTTCTGGATAAACGAGGTTATGAGCTGAGACTGTGAGAGAGCGTGTTCACTTGATTTAAACTTCCTCAATGAGGTTATGATCGGGACCTCAAACTATGCTTCTTTGTATCATAAGCAATAAATGTGTGAGTTTATGCAGCCCATTATTTTAAAAGGTTTTTGCATTAAATAATGATAATACCATAAGATGGAGACTTGCTATTTTATGACATTAGAAGAATGTACATCTGAAAAGGTTAGTCCCCCAGAGTGAAAGGTATAATTAAAAAAAAAGGGTTGCTTTTTCCGCAGATTGCAACTGATTTGTTTCTGTTCAAAATGATCAAATGATTTCCATGTTTATACCAAATTTGTCCTTTTGTGACCACTTGACCTTTATGACAACTATTATTTTTATTACTCACTAGTTTAAACTTTATCAGGCTTAAACTTCCAGCTACTCAGGCATACCATTTCCAGTTAATATTACCTGGTAGTGACAACATGGTTTGCTACACCCCAATGGAGCCCTTTTTCAGAATCCTCTGGGTGTTGTCATGAACACTACTTACATAGTTTTGCTTGGTTTGTGATTTACATACAAATATGATATTGTTAAAAATCGTTTTAAAAACGATTAAGTTTTCTTGTGCTACAGTTTTACAGAAGTAATTATGAGAATTATTGACTTGTGCTTTTTATTTCATATAAATTGATCTGAATGTGTGATAATTGGATGAATGGCTGTAGTGATTATTTGTTTGTTGTGTTAGATCGCGGCAGAGGATCTCTCTGAAGGCAGTTTCTGGGTGAAGGCTAAAGAGGAACAGTTTGAGAACAAGGAGCTGTTTGCCAAACTCACGCTGGCATTCTCCACCCAGACCAAGAGTGAGTAGAAGCACAAAATTATTGCATACTCACACAATGACGTGTATGTTTTGCATCACAAAATGAAATCCATCTCTTTCCCTCTTATTGTCTCCACTCAATACAGTCTCCAAAGGTATGTGATGTATGTCACTGTGCTTCTGTGTTTTTGTTTCTGTGCTCGTTGAGAGAAAACATTTGACATTTATTTCTGTTTTTTTTTTTTTTATAAAAGAATATATTATCTTCAATGAAATATCATTAGATAAAATGTGTTTTATAATATGAAAGCATTGATTTTGTTTGTTAGAAAAGGAAGACTTTCATTTTGTTTTGTGGTTTTCTTTTTATTTGGTTAAAACGTGGACATTTTGTGTTCTCAAATTCTCAAATTGAGCTGTCTGCTCAACAAGTGATATATATATTTTACTTTTAATTTGTATTCAGTTTTTGCATTTAAATTTTTATTTATTGTCAACCCCAATTTGTTTTTAAATTTTTGTTGTTGCTGTGCTTAATCATGCCATGATATAAAAAAACAATCTCAACCTTGCTTTGGGAGCATAGGTAGGCTGAGATTTAAGCCTCCTACTTTCACTAGAGCTATGACTGGATTTCTAACAACACTTCACATTGATGGTCACTAGCACCTGTTTGGTAAAATGCCAAAACATAACTATAATCCTACAAATTCCATGACTAAGTGTTTGTATATGATTTGGGGCCTGTTAGGCAAAAGGTCATAACCCCAAGATTGATTTTATTTATTTATTTATTTTTTACCTTTTGCAGTAAATGTACAAAAATACACAATCCTCAAAGTTTTATGGATTTAGCTCTTTCAATTTTTAAGTAAAAAAAATAAAACGCAAAAAAATTGAGATATTTTTGGAGTCCTGACAGCTTTAAAAGAAATCATAAATTCAGACGCAGCTTTCAAAATACCTCATGAATGCAGATGAGCTTGAAGACAGTGTGTTTGCAGTCACCTGCTCTCTGTCCCCTCTGTCAGGTCTTTACAGTTTTATTCCATATTTATATCTGATCTGATATACACCAGAGCCAACTTTAACGAGCTGCGTGTTTGTGTGTGTGTGTGCGTGCGTGTGTGTGTGCGCGTTTGTGTGTGTGTGTGATGCTTGTGAGTTTATGTCTGGCTTCGCCCTTCAGCAAGTGACCTTCACAGAGAGGATTTTGTCATGCATCCACTGCTCTCTCTCTCCCTCTCTTGCTTGAACACAAACAGGCGCAGACGCTGTGTTTTCTGCTTTGAATATGGAAAAGCAGACCTTGAAATGTCATCTCTGGCAGCTGTTTTTCCTCAGGACCACCTGAGCCGTGCGTGCGCCCGCGTGTGTCCGTCTGTCTGAGTTGATGTAGGATAACCTTTTCTGATAACTGACTGTAAATGAATGCTGCCCTTTTCAGATCTTCCATCTGTCCGATCCTGTCCATACAACGAGTGTGTTTGTCCTTGAGCTTGAGTGTGTTATTCTCTCTTTCACTCTTTGCCTCTCCAGTAGATTGAAAGCTCATCACCGTCAGGCAGTTCTGATCTCTGCCTTCTGCAGAGGTGCGGGTCAGTGACCCCTGCCTGAGAGTTTATGTAGTTTGACAGACCCCGGAGCTTATTGGCTTTCTTTGTTTCCTAAGTGTTTCACGCTCTCTCTGTTCTTTCCTGGTTTCCTAGAATGCTTACAATCATTGTACATGCCTGAAGAGTACACAAGGTTGTGCTTGCAAGGTATGACCGTTTAGATTATATTTTTGTAAGCGCTACATATTCCATGTGTCTGTTTTCATTTTCGTTTCATTTATTTAGGATGGTAAATCACACCACACTCCAAAAAATGTTAAAGTAACTGGAAGCTAAAGACTTTTTTTCTTTGAAGGAACTTGAATTGCTATGCTTTGAAAAGAAAATTGGCAAAAGATGTGCCAATTAACTTTCTTCAGATAATTTGACTTCAAATGCTTTGCAGCTTAATGGTAAAATTCTAAGGGTGCTTTCACATCTGACTTGTTTTGTTCGAATAATTCAAACTGTAGTTCGCTTTCCCTTTAAGTTTGGTTCATTTGGGCAGATGGGAAAACAACAACCAAACCAAATATAAGACCAATCATGCAACATGCATCAAGAGCGATAAACACAAATGATGTGTTAAAAGATGGCTAGGGTCAAAATCAAGCAGTGAAATCTGTCCAATTTGAGTGCGGCATCCAAGTTTTGGAAATCCCCTTAAATAGCCCAAGTTACAGTCTTGGAATCTTTGCAAACTCTTGTAACCTCTTGACAGTCCATTTATGGTCAACCGACAACAGTCATAGCTCATAGGAGTCATGGCCGATGGTTACCTTTATGTAACCTTTTGATTAATAGCTGAGCTGGATCTCCAATGCCCAAGTTCTTGCTCCTCCACTCATGGGTTTTCCCATAGAAAATGGTTACATATACATCTCAGTGTGTTAAACTCAAGCCTTTGAATTGTAACTTAACCTCTTAAGCCCTGAGGCCTATTTTCCGAAAATCCTATACTTTTACTTTTTAAGGCATTTCTCAGCTTTTACAAGGCCTAAACTGCAAATCTTGGTATCAAAATGAAGATAAGTTCTTGTGGAGTGGTAGGGATGAGTTAATTTGACAGTCAAGAACACTGGGTAAGAGTAATTGATGTTGGAATGGCCAAAAAATGAACTCCGCCTAAAAAAAAAACACATGTTTCCTCCAATATCTCCTTATTTTACTTATAACGAAGCAAATAAACACAATCAATTGTAACAACTACATGTCAAGGACATCTGTAGCAAGTTTGGTGTTCATACTACAAGAAACTAATATTCTGTAAAGGTTTTGATTGAACAAAGTTCAGGCGTAATCCATGTTGGCACAGTTTGGCACAATTTGGCACAATAATTGAAATATGGAAAAAATCTTGTCCAAAGCTTCAGCTACGTTCATAGTCTTCTTTTCTTGCTTATGGGACATGATTTCAGCAAAAAAAACTCCTAAAGAAACGCTGTAAAAGGGGGGTAGAAGCTCATTTACGCCATCTTGCTGCGCTTTTGGGAACCTTTCATTCACAAACGCTTTCGACGTCGAGCTTCTGCGTGTCCCTACCCCCCGACCATCTGTCCAATCCGGGAGCTCTATATATCGCTGGAAAGCTCTGATTCTATGGAAACCAATCAGCTCAACCATTTTGAGACTGACGGGATCGCCGACGAATCACACGACGCGCAGCGTGGAGAGACGTGCTCTTACGCACGGGGAGTCATTCCATATTTGGTGACGTAATGACGCCACAAAGCTACAGAAATAATCAAAAATGGCGTTTGCGCGAAGCTATCGACCGGACATAACAACAAACGGACTTTTATCGCTATGGAAATAACTTTTTGTTGAAAAAACGGCAAAGGTAAGACAAGATTTACATGCTTGCTTGGTTTTCGCTGGCGTTTTTTCGTGGAACTTTCGCTCCCTGCTCTGAAATACTTCATGCAATGTTAATGAGTTGCATATCACTGGATTCAGCTGGTTGTTAGCTTTCATTTAATGTCATGGTTTTGGTGTTTCCATTTATATTGTGGATACATATCGCACATAAACAAAAACGTGGTCATGAATTATACTCCGGACATGTTGTTGTTTATTTGCATGGCGTTCGAGCTGTGGTTAACGGATATGAAATTGAATTAGATATGTTTTTAGAGGAGTTTCCGCTAAACACAACAGTATTTAATATGTGTGGGTTATTCTCAGGGTTCGTGAGCTATGAGTGAAAATGTAACGCACAAGGGGGCAAGTCCCCGGTACCGGGGACTCTCGGGCTTAAGAGGTTAAATCAGTTACATTTTGTGATTAACGAATTTCTTTTTTTCCTAGTGTTACAATTAATAACAAACTACGTTCTTGCACTGTTTCTGTAAATTAAGGTATTTCTTCTTATTTTATTTGATTCAGTATGAGCAGGAGCTAATATGTTTCTAAAATACTAGGTTCCCATTCAGAAAAAATAACTCATCAAAGATTATACATATTTAATTTATTAATCAATAGCTTTAGGAATAGAGTCACATTTAATGTCATTGTCTATTCACTCCATTTAATCCACTACTTTTCTGCTGTTGTGAGTAATCTTTAGCTGGTTTAGATATTCTTATGAGGACTTACTTGAGCTCAATGATACCCTTTTTACTTTTAAACAACTCATCACCTTCTTTTGATATACTGCTTAATATATTTACATTTTGTGTGATTTATTTCATATTTTCTTACTTTCTTGTGGATTTTGCCAATTGAGACTGTGTTTTTGTGCTTTTCTTGGTATGTGTTATTGATTGGCTCTCATCTCAGTGTCTTGTTGTGGCTCTTTTTAAGTCTCGCTGGTGTCCTGCTTTAGCTCGTCTCGACGGAGACCAAGGAGTCTCTCTGGATCTCAATGAGCCTCTCACCTCTGCTCACACACACATACCGCTCTGATGTGTACTGCGACCTACTTTACCATCACAGACACATACACACTCACACAGTGGGTCTCATCTAAGATCAGTCTCTGGTTTACAGGCTCACCTAAAATCTGTGACATGAAAACACACAATTTGAATGTGTATTTTATTAAAATATTTTCTTCAACAAACGTAAAACACCTTAAGCGTCTTGAAAAACATTTTCTTTAGGCTACATTTACTTGGCAAGTCTATTCAGTGTGTTCCTTTACAGGCTCAAAACTAACCTTTGTGTGAATGTATACCCCTCCAATGAAACACACAATAGAGGAGAGAATGTCCTAACGCTATGTGCTGTTTACAAATAAATATAATGACGGGAATGCTTTACTCGTGATTTTGTGGCTATTTTGAAGATACTGTGTGATCTGTGGCATTGATTTGTTATGATCAAATAATTTTAAGGAATTGAGAGGAATTGTAATTAGAATTGTGATGAAAGAGACCAAGGCAAACTTAATATTTTCAGAGTTATGGTCGAAGCAATGACGGATTAATTTCATCAACACAATCTTCATTGTACTGCTTTAAATAAGCCTCTGAGCGCCTTCCTGTATCTAAATCTCTGGAAAACAGTCTTCCCCAGCAACTTTTAACTGAGAGGGTGATGGAATGGAGATTAATGATTAAAATGTCTGATACATGTGACTCTGCCATTCAGGCACAGGTTACTTTTAAAAAAATCTGATAGATATCTAAGGTAATGATAAAATCAGATACAGGTTACTCTTATTGTTCTGCCACAGTAGAAGCAAAAGCAGTCCATAAGAGATGCTGTATGCTATTTTAAATCCTTGTGGCCTCCTTAAGCTCCGGAGCTTATCTGGAGTGGATTCTTTTCTGGCCATGTTCATTCAGAAGTAACAGCATATACTGATATTCACGTTTTCATTGGTTTCAACCGATCAGTTTACAATTACTTTCTCATTAGTAACATGTGTATTAACTTATTTGTTAATGTGTTTTTTTTACTTAATTAAGATGATCATATTTATTTTTGTATGACATTTTTTAACATTGCCTGCATTTTTATAAAAGTAATAATAATTTAAGTCCTACACCGATGTGCAGGATATCTATGCAAAACCCATTGAGATCAGGTCCCAGGCTCAGCTTCTTTCTCTTCCTTGCGTCTCTCTCTCTGCCCTGCTTCCCGTCGGTCTGTAGTGTCTCGTCATTCAGAAAGGAGGCTACGGCTACAACAAAATCTTTAAAAAAAAAAAGTTATTTTAATTTTAAAATAATCAAATGTTAATTTGCCCTGCGATGGACTGGCGAACTGTCCAGGGTGTACCCCCGCCTCTCGCCCAATGTGTGCCGGAGATAGGCACCGGCAGACCCCCGTGACCCCGAAAGGGAATAAGCGGGAATGGAAAATGAATGAATGAATGAACAAATGTTAATTTGAGGTGATTGGGCTACAAGGCAAATCTTTGACAAAACATGAATATCAAAGTCAAGAGGTGAAGGCTAATTCCAAATGCAAAGGCATTCATGAAGCAGTTACCAGAACACTTGGAAGAGGCCTCTTAGTAATGTGTTGAATGAATTACTACGGTCCAATTTTAAAATGTCTGTGGAAGAGTGAGAAAAGGATGTGATGGAGATGGTTATTGAAAACACTGGAATCAGGGAAACATCAGGTTGTTCGGGATCAAATATTTCTCCTAAAAGAAGAATAGAGATAATAATAATAGCTAAAGTCTTTGTATGGTATCAATGTTAAACATGTATTCAGTGCATCACGGTAAAGGGATATATTTAAATTGTAAATTACAAACAAAAATTCCTTGTTTTCGTTTTTTTTAAGTGGATACATTTATAATAGTCAGAAACTGCAATAAACTCCTCATGTTTCTCGCATACAGAGTGATTGTTAACAATTCCATCTTTTCCCGCGGGTACGATATGCCCTTGTGCACTCATATTTCTGCTCCCCAGAAGACAATCTTGCCTGAATCGCTCATAAAACTCTCTTAAAGTCTGCCTTGTTTGTTCACAAGGGCTCAGTCTGATCGTCTGCTGAATGATCCAACTGCTCAGGTGCTTCCCAAAGACCAGAGATAAAGTCAGATTTAATGTCCTCATAAAGCCACCTTTCCCCTGATGAGTGCAAGTCTGCGGGTGGGTCATTAAACACTGCTTTACGTCTCTGGCTGGCTTTTATTGCGTCTGTGTTGGGTTTCAGCTGGTGAATGGAGGAAATAACTCTTCAGCAGCATCTCGAAATTAAAACCAGGCCAGTTTTATCTCGTAGGTGTTCTTCCTAGAGCTCAGTTCTCCTTAATCAAGCAGTCTCTTTTCATCCGTTTTGTTATCTGCAGATTCCTTGTGAATAATAACATACTGTAGAACGTACAGCTCTCGATTGCGTCCAAAATCTGTAATTTATGAATGATTACTCATTATTTAAAAATGATGAATAACCAGATTTCACTTTCTTTTTTTCCTTTATTGTCAGTTTCATATCTTTCTTCATTTCCTCATTTTCATTGTATGTGCTGTGCCATCCATTGTTCATCTTAAAAAAATGTAATTCATCGCATTGACAAGGAAAGGCTACAGATGCAAAATAAGTCCAGAAAAGCAAGTGTCATCTTTTAATGTGAACTCTAAAGAGCTGAAGTTATTTGAGGTCGCAGATGAGTCCATCTGTCCATCTCATCTGATATTTCTGATACGGGGGAGCTATAGCAGCAGACTAAGCATGGAGGCCCAGACTTCCCTTTCAATGGACACTTCATGCAGCTTCATTAGGGGAATATGCATAGTAGACATGCTCTTTCCTGCATATCGCAGATCTTCTTAGTGGCTTCCTCAATGCTAAACATGGCCGGATCATTAGTCTAAAAAGAATTGGAGGGCGTTTTTAATAGAGCCCAAGCCACCTCAATGTCTACTCCAAGCCCCTCCCATGTGACAAAACTCATTTCAGCCACTTGTATCCAATATAATATTATTTATTTCATGACTAAAGTAAGAAAAAGGCCTTTGGATTCATTGGTTATTTGAGATTTATAATCTGTTGTTTGGGTCTTTCCCCAAATTTCAAGGTGCATCCTGGCCTTGGAGACACAAAATCTGGGTAAAGAGTACTATAGCTTATAATGGTATACCTCCTAAAGAAATGTACATGGATTGAGGAATCTTTTATAAACCTACAGAAGAAAGGAGACAAGGTAAATTCATCAGCCCGACTTATCTATGCAATCTCTTCAATGTTTTTGAGCAGCAAACAGCCAGAACTGCCAAGAAGTTCTTAAGAAAAAATTTGCATGCCCTTCAATTTGGATGGGCTCACATCAGGGCACTGTGTTTGCAATGTACTCAAAGAAGAAAAACAACATTCTTTTACTCTTTTACATAAACGCTAAACATTTATTAAAAAAAATTACAGAATTATTAGAATGATACTTATACAGTTGTTGTCAACGTTTATTTAATTTAGTTTATAATTTTATTTTAAAGTGTGATTTAGAATAGTTTAATGTACATTGATGAATATATGGTATGTGGCTGTGTATGTATGAATCTCGCATCCTTTTCCATTTTCAGGTTTGAAGTTCGGGATAGATTAAATAAAGTTCATTTGAATTGAACAAGGTAATCTTGAGTCATTCCAGCAGTCACTTCCATAGCTTAAACTTGGTCTCATCAGCATTCTATCTCAGCCAACATCAGCCAGTCAGGGCTAAAGGAGAGGTTAGGGTTGAGCTCACTGAATAAACTGGATCATTCCGTATGCTTCAAAAGTTGGCATACTTCCCTATTTAAGACCTTTGCAGCTCAGAACTGCTCACTTGTAACACGCTCATCCTTACAAAAATTCCAGACACAAACGTTGTGGTGCAGTATAGCAATTTTATCTTCTACATAAGTGGTACCTGTTTATCTTTAGTGACCGCAAGGTTCAGTGCTGAGACTTTTCTTGGTTTTCTGTGAGCGTCAATGCAACAGCCTCCCTGTGTGCCTTGTGAAGCCAGTAGGAAGTAACTGAAACTGTAATTCGCCAGCAGACCACTGAGAAAAGATAGTTACTTACATAAGTAAGTATCTTGGCATCTTTATTGCTCTGAGACCACATGTAGCCTTATGACCAAACACGACCCATCACTCCAATTCGTTTTATGCATTCTTTTAAGGGCTGACATGACCGTCATCCTCATTGGTGCCTCCAGCTTGGGGTTTTAGCTTCTAATGGAGCAGTGTTTGTGCTTGATGAGATCTCTGTAAAAAGAATATGATTGAATGCAGTGTTTTTCATCTCTTTCTTTCATTCGCCTGGATGTTAATGCAACAGCACTAATGCACTCTTCTCTTCTGGTTACCTACAATGCACCAGTGTTGTATGTTTTTCACTTTGGTGTGGAACATCTGGTTTTGTTTTTGATGCTGTTTGCTGTCCTCAAAGGGCAGTAATGTGTTTAGATGATGGAGGCATTATATTTATGGAGGTCTGACAGCGATGTGAATCTGAGGTAATGGAGTGTGGGAAAGTGGTATGTACAAACAGAATAGTCAATATAATTTCCTGCAAACCGTCCGTTCAAGGTGCTCATTTTTTTCTCCAAGTTAAGTTAGTTCCGTCAGTTCCTCTAAGCCTGTTTGTAGTCCGTCTCGGACTCTCTTCTCACATTCCTGGTTTGCTCATTCATACCTTCGTTATCGCTCTGGAACACATCAGTTCATTGGCGTCAGTGCACTGCCAAACGCAGCAGATTATCGAATCAGCTTCTGCGCTTTTGTGCGTACGTCCCTTTCCCGTTCCAGAAAGCTGTGCCTTCACTGCAGTCCCAGATATGTTTTAGCAGTGGCTAATCTGGCCTTTATCTTTGACAGATTAGCCACATTTTACCCAAGCTCTAGAGAGTGAGGCGAGAGTGTGTTCCTTTGTGAATGTGAATTCTCATCCCCGTTTACAAGCAAGCTGATTTCTAATGGGGATTAGGAGTAGTGCTGGTAAACAGGCAAAGAGCTGTGAAAGCAGATAAATCACAGTCCATAGGCACCATAGCTAGGGAAGAAGAAACATCAGCGAGCGCCGAGGAGGGTGTTTGAGTCTCTAGCCATATGCACTCCAGCATATGGCCTTATTTGAATATGACCCAGTGTTCCACTCAGAGGATAGCTTGGCATTTACTCGCCATCTCAAATATTAAAGCATCAGAGGGACACATTGTTGCCTCCAGATGGCCCGAGAGAAAGTGCTGATTCGAACGAGATTGTCTTAGCTCATCTTGTCAATTTTTTAATCATACTCATCAATTCATAGAGGGAAAAGATCTGAAAAGTGTGTAAATAAATGCCATTTGTAATGTCTTAAATGTCTTAAATGTACTGCGATTGCTGGTCACTGAAGAGCAAAATGCAGCATTTGATTTACTTTGTGCTCTGTTTGACAGCCTTTTGAAGCACTCTGCATTTGTCTTTCAAACTGGTCTAAAAAGGGTCATGAACTACATTTGTTCTGTTCATGATGGTTCTATTCTATTGATATTGCTCTTTGTACATAGTCATCTCAAAGCATTTTTTTGACATTCCATTTTAAAAAGATGTTTTTTGTGCTTTAGACATACTTCAGAATGTAGTACAGTTGCAGCTGGCCTTTTCTTTAAATTGGAAATGTGCTTATTTGCAGTAGCTGAAGAGAGGTATGCCTTTGATGCACTGAAGATTGGTGCATTTGAGGGGTCTTGGGGGGTCTTATAATGTGCATGCTTTTGTGGTATAGATAATGTGCTGTATCACGTTCCACCTCAGCACTGGATCTTGTCTCTACATTAGATGGCTTAAACTCATATTTTACTGAAGCGGGTTCCAATAAAGACCCTCTGAGTTCTGAAAATTGCATGCTGTCTAGTGTTCAGTAAGTTCTCATATGTGATTGGATTTTGCACTTTTTGTTTTTTCAATTCAACATTTTTAATATTCTGAGAGATTTGCTCTCAGGTTAGCGTTTCCCTCAGGTGAAAATTAATCAGCCACTGGTATTTCATAGCCTGCCCTGGTGAAAGACTCAAGAAAGTGTTTTTATGATGATACTGTATGTATGAGAAGTCTGTGACAAAAGTAATGGCGCTTTTTCACCTCATGGCATGGCACAGCTTGGCTCAGCTCAATTCATTTCAGCCTGCTTACTTTGGGGGTGGGGTTGGGGGTTGTTATAACCATCGTCTGAGTATTTTTTGGTACCACCCCTTCCATGATGTAATACAGAGTGCGACATGAAAACAATCGATCCCAATTGTGTTTGCTTTGGCTGTTTTACTTATTTTACAACTGTAATTGTCAATTGTTAGTTGTGATGCAGAATATATGCACTCGCTTGTTCTGGAGCTGAGACTGGATCATGACCAGCCGTTACAGTCTTTTCTTGGAAGCCCCACATTGAAAAACAGTCTAAAGTAAAGTGATTGCATCAAACATACCTACATTTCTTTTTGCAGGTTTGTTTGGTTCGATTGGTGGCCATTGCATCTGATTCTTTTCACTAGGAAACAGAACACAGACTGAAGCCACTGAAAGCAGGGAGCTCACGGTTAAATGATAATTGACTATCCAGCACTGATGAAACATGGGCAGGTTAATGGTAATGAGCAGAGGGATCTTATGATGTCTTCAGATACCTTTAGATGTAATTGATTTAAATGACTAACAAAATATCATGGATGGATTTGAATTTAGAGCATGTTTTCACACCATTAACAAGCTGAATTTCTGTTACACACTTTGAAAGTTTTTTTTTATTATGTTTGAAGTTCTTGTTATTCTTTTTTCACGTTATTTTCTATTACCTGCATGTCTGAGATGAAACAGTACATTGTAAAAAGTTTTTTTTTTTAAATTAAACAGGTTTCAGAGAAAGTATTATATTATTTTTTTATATTAGTATTATATAGTAAAATTAGATTTACAAAAAAAAAACATGTTGCTTATGAATTATGAAGTAAAACAGTACATCTTTTGCACAAAATGATCTTAAACCAGATAAAGTGGGTCACAAAGGTTATTTAGTTTTTTTTTTTTGTCATTATTGATTGCTTCACCCCTGCATCTCTGCAGGCGTCCAGCTCACAGCAATGAGCAGCATTTGATGCATCTAATAGCTGGGAGAAAATACAGAGAAACACATCTTCAAAGATACAGATGACAAGATATCAGAAGTCATGCGTCTGCTCTTATCGCAGCAGAAACTCTGGGTTTAGCCTCGTTGTCGCTGCTCGAGCCCATGCAATTAAATTAAGCCAAGGGAGATAACACAGCTGCGTGATTATCAGATTTTGTGCTTTACGTTATCAAAAATCATCAAAGTTGGCGAGTTATACTGTACTTTCAACTGACACACACAGGCTCGCCAGGCTTGCACACATGCGGCGAAACTAATTTGCATTTTCAAAGAAATTAAAGCCCCGTGCCTAGAGCTGATAGCAGCGTGTGTTTCTTTCTCGCTGCCTCTCTCTGAGAATTTTCACATTATTTTTCAGCTTTAATCGCTGATTATGCTGTCTGAGTCTCGCTTCGGGCCCAAACAGACAAAAAATAATTACACACTCTGGAGCCCGCAACAAAACTTGAAGATGCCAGGCCCTTGAAAGTAGGTTTGCAGTGTCGACTCGAATTCAAACAAGCTTTCAGAGGAATGCACATCCGGATGGCTCACCTGAAAAAAACTATTGTGTCTGATCTTGGGTTTTATTTTTATATTTTTTGTTGTATATTTTAGAAGTGAGTTACTTTATTAGTGATGTTGATGAGGTGACTTTCTGACAGTCTGGTATTTAAAGCCGCATGTTTCAGTCCGACCTTAATTTCAGACCTTTAAAACATAAGAATGTGTGTTTCTTTCTCGAGTCCCATTCCATGTTTGTGTGTGTTTTGAGTTTGGTTTTTCCTGGGGGCACATTTAATTTTTCACCATGCTTCTGTTGTTCCATGGAAATGTGTTGTTCCCCCTCGTCTCATTTCCATGACCTCGTTCTCTTGTTTCCTTTTCCCAATTTCATTCGTGCATTTCCTCTAGTAGCATTCATCATCCCCCCTGTCTGCTGGTACCTTGTTCTGCTTTCATTTCTGCTCTTTAATATGTCACCCCCCTCCTCCCCCACCCCTCTCTCTTCGTGTGAATGATTGGTCTGGCTCTAATCAGAGTGGCTTTGGCTCTTAATGCGTTCCCCGAGAGCCTCCCTACAGACATTCGTTCATTTTGTCCATTTTCAGCTTCTTTAACCTGCCCCCTTGCACCCCCCGCAGCTCTGAATATTTCAGGAGGTGCCATTAAAAATCCAGAGAGAAAAAGAGAGGGAGCTTTCTGCTAACAGCACTTTTACATTTCCATCTAAAAACCCAACCTCTGTTTCTTCTCCATTATTCATCAAGCACACTTATCCTTTTCGTTACTTTCTCTATCCCTCGTTCAAACATAACTTTCGTTTGTTCTAGAACAACTTTCTTCCGAAGCAACTGTCTCTTGTACGTCCAGCATTCCCTTTCATTCTGCTTACCCATCCATCAGGCTGCCAACGGCATCCTTCAACAAGTTGTTCCTAATATCCATCCCCCACAAATCCTGCTGTCTTTCTATCTTTACTCTATCTTAGTCATTTTTTAACAGCTTAATCTCTCCGCTTGTCTTTCAGCCATTCATTTTTAGTCTTTATTTCCCATTTCATCTATGCATCTGGTACATTTCTGTAACTGTTGTTAGTTATTCAACGTTTCCATCTTAGTTTTTCTTTCCCAGTTTTCAATCCACCTCTCCATTTGCCATTATCCTGCAGATTAACCTGACCCTTTTAGAACAGAGAGTGAGACACTTCAGCATCTCTTGTGATCATTTATTATAAAGTTTGGTTTTTATACACATTTTATACACATTTTTCAATTTGCCTTTCAGTCTTTCTGTGTATTTCTATATTGTCTGTCCCCGTCCCCATCTACTCTCTCTCTCTCTCTCTCTCTCTCTCTTCCTTTCTCCTACATTCCCATTTACAAACCCCCTCAAATTTCATACTAGATGTGTCTTTTTTTCTTCATAGATGTGTTGTTTTATGCCCCAATGCTCAGACAAACCTGTCATTTGTAGGTCATAATTTCAGACATGTTTTTCCCTCTCAGCCTTCACATGCCTTTGCTTGCTTAATTAACAGACATCTTTGATTTTTAATTAGCTCACATTTTTGCAAAGCTCCCGCTCAGTTTAATGCTGTTGTGTTTAATGGTTGAGCAGACGTGGAGCGACCACCCACAATCAAAGCGACAGAAGCTATGATCGAAAGTGACGCAAGAGAAAACGAATCAGCACTGTATAGATGAAAGACCGTAAAAATGACAGATAGACAAGTGAATGGAAAGAGGGAGGGTAGGAGGGTGTCAGATGGATGCAGAGCTGATTGTCACGGTTGTTAAAGTGACTGTTCACCTCTACTGTATTTTTCGTTGTGTTTACCGACCTCAGGTTCAATTTTTTTCAATTCATTGACAAGCTGAATATCTCTCAGATGTGAAGATAAACATCGTCTAAATGTGCTTTTTAAATTGCCCCAGGTATAAACTTTCCAATTTTTTGGTTGAACTATCTCCTAAATGCTGTGTGGACTGCTCGTCTCTCCCATGTGTGCCATCTCATCTTAAGTTACAGCTTGAGTTTCTACAACATGTAAATGCAAAGCGATGGAGCGACAAAAATGAACCGGATCAAAACACTGGCCATTTTACACCTTTATCACCCTGTCTTTCCTCTCTCGGGTCCCATGAGCATCATAGAGAGAGAGGGAGTGTTTTTGCCGCAAATGCATCCAGATGCTGGCCCTTTGAGAGAGAGGCTGGGAATGTTTGAAATGTGCTTTCTGAATTCTTCATGCCACTCTGAGATGAATGTGTCGAGTCGTTCCCTAAGATCCAGGCAGGAGAATAAAGGCTGTTAATGCATCCTCTCCTGACATCCCTCCATCTCACACTCAACTCCCCACGGGATGGACAGATGGAGGAGATTCATGCATTCATTCATCCAGTGCTCTGCACTCAAGAATCAGCACTGAATGCAAACTACCTGCAATGAGAGAGAGACTCTAGCGTTCTAATTGCTTTTAGCTCTCATTGCTCTGGCTGAAGCAGCTGTAAGCAGATGCATAACTGAAAGAAAATTAATAATTAATACAAAAAAAGCTGCAATATTTACTTACATTAAGCTTGCATGTCTGTAAAATATTACAGAATATTCATGATATGCTCTACAGAGCTGTAATTATAGGTAGAAATACTATCAAAAACATAGCAAAACATATCATTAAAGGAACAGCCCACTTCTCCAGTCACATATTTCGAGTTTTAAACTCAACTCTTATAGATTTACATTGCTATGGCTGTGTTTCATCAACAAAGTTCCAGATTATTACCGGTACATAGAAATGGAGTTTACCTCCTAACAACATCAGGCCAAATGAGATTTTTTAAAAGGGATTTGGGGAAATGTAGCAAAATTATGGAAACTTTGTGGTCATTACATACTGAAATTCTTCGTCTGATCAAATTCAATGATCTATTCCACGTTTTGTCACTAAAGTGGAGTCTCCAGATCTGGAGAATTGCTGAAGACTCTCCAAAAATGTAAGAAATGTCTTATTCTCTCCGTAGGGATATGGTGAATGAGCCATCTTAAAAAAGTGGAATGTTCTTTTATGTATTTTATTTATGTAGTGCTATTGTCAAGTCCAAGGGCAGGAGTAGTCGACTCCAATGAAGTCAGTCTCAAATTTAAATGAAGACTTTTAAGTAAATTGTTCATATGAATAAAGACTATAGATCTTAATAACTACATGGCTAAACTTTGCACACAAACTTTGATGTCGGCAGTTTAATGTCAGTTTTAACGCCAACATGACATGAACCAACTCCCATTTCTCAATAGTTATCCTAAACTGAGATAGAGATATGCCACATTAGTTGCTATGGTAAACAACCTGGTTTCAATGGAGTGGACATTGATCTTATATAATGTTTCCCAATGCCATTTTAAGTAAAATAAACTGACTCTCATGTCTTTAAGATTTTTCATCTTGAAAATATTTTGTTGCCTTTTCTCATTTATTTCCAATGGCCATATAAGTCAATGGTAAATATTTTACCCCTTCTAAATCCTGGGCTTCAAATACTTTTGCACTTTGATTTGTATGACCTTGCACAGCCCAATAACCTCCACAAGTGTGGTTTATTTGAAGGTTCTATGAGATTCTCAGTTTGAATTAGAGTTTTACAAAATTTTACCCCATGTTAAGTTGCTGATAAAATTTCCCAGCTTTCTCTGGATTTTTTTTGTTCTGAAAAGATATAGCAACCTAAGTTAGTCCAGTTTGGATGTCTTGGAAAAGTTTGGTGGCTGTAGCTTGGAGGAGATTGGGAGGCAAAACACTTAGAAACATGTTAGATCTTTGAATTCCTTAAGCAGGGAGATTTTGTAATAGATATTTGTGTTGAACGGTTACATAAAAGTAGGTAAAATAAAAAAAAAATATTGTTTTAATCCATTCCCCATAAAGGATTTGTTGTCAAAATTTCAGAACAGTTAACTACACAGATTATCAAACTAAACTTCCCTCAAATCATCTCTTAAATGTCACAGCTGCTCTGAGCAATAATTCATAGCCAAGTAGCAGTGGCTCTATGAATTTGCGCTGGCATGTATAATCTCAGGCCCTCAGAGGTCTCTTATGGAGCAGTGGAGTGTCACTCTGGATCTGGTGTTCATCTGTGTGTGTCTCTGTGGTTTTCTCGTTACAAGGCTCCAGGGTCCCACGCTCACAACAGTCACCAATCAGACTGATGATCCCTGTCATCTGAATTCATTATGGCTGATTTGTCTTTCATATGATCACTTTCATCCAGTTTTATTCTTTCTCTCTGAAGGACTACAGGATGTCAATTTAAAGGGCTGCGTCACGTTTTTCAATCCGCGCACACTGTACAGCTATAGATTGCATTGTCTACGGACGGCATGCTGCCAATTCATGACTCATTTTGTTGAAGACTTGTTTTGCACCATACAGTTTATCCTCTTCTTGAGGGTATCTTGAAGAGGACAATTTGTTTTCGTGAGGAACACAAGTAGATCTCCTAGATAAATCATCACTTGGCTACTTAACATCTGTAAAACACCCAGGTGTTCAGTGCACCAATGTAAAGTACAATTTAAAATACTGCAACTGGCAATCTCTGATTAAAGTAGCGGCATGAACACAGCATTTTGAAAATACCATTATTTCACGGTAATTTGAATGATAAAAAGCTGACTTGAGAGACGACACCAGATACAGCTAGTAACCCTGTATCTGATAAGTCATGCTTCTTAAAGCCAGAGGAGCAGTGAAAGGTGGCAGGAGCTTATCTTTTGACCTTGGTTATAGAACGCAGACACCTGCTTTCTGAAAGTAAAAAGCTTCAGTATATAACCATATAAAGGTGTAACATTGCATGCGTTGATTTCTAAATACATTAAAGAAAAAATATTTTATAAATTATATAAAATATATAAAAAAAAATAATAATTCACAACAAGGAGCCTGTTACAAAGCTCTTCCATCATCTGAGGTCTAGGTGGTGGTGGGGGTTCAATCACGACTGGAGAAAAAAAAAAGAGATAACAGGCCTTTCATAGATTGGCTTTTCTCTTTTATGTGTAACGACTTACCCAGCATCTTGATTGGCTTATACTAGAGCTGGGTAATATGGACACAAAAAAAAGTCCACATTTAAAAACAGTCTGCAGATAACAAATAAAATGTTCAAAACACACTTTTAATGTACTTTATAAGTTATTTCAATGCACTAAAAAATCAGATGGCATTAGTAAACCATAAATCACACCGTAAGATTTTAATCACATACTCATACCGTTATCTTTAATTTGATTCTGTGTGATGCTTCAATCTCTTTCATACGTTGCATGTATGTTAATATTGTAGGCAGGGGGTTGAGTTCTAAGGTTTGCATTCTCTCTTCTTTCCCTTCTCTCTTTTTTACTCTCTCTCTCTCTCTCTCTCTCTCTCTCTCTCTCCATGAATTTTTCTCACATTCTCTCTCTGAATTTTTCAGGTATGTGTAAAAGAGTCTCTCATTATATCAAACCCTCAGGCCTCAAATGTCCAACAGACTCTCTGTAGAACTACACACGTCCTGCCTGTCTGTCTCTCTCTCTCTCTCGCACTTTCTCACTGTTCCCTTTGAGACCGTCTTTCTCTCCCTCTGCTTCATTATCTGCTTCTGTCTGATTTTTGTCCATCTCTCTGTCCAATCTAACACAACCTTAGAGAGCCTGGACATGTGTCTGTATGAGGCATGAACCTGTTTGCTGTGCCTAAGAGAGAGACAGACAGAGGCAGTCTGTTGTGATGCTCTTGACAGGCTGTTATGATTATAATGTCCTTAGGAAAGTGAAATCTCTGTGAAATGTGAAAGTACAAGCTACTATTTGTGACGTGAAAGTGTTTACTCTGTCTCTCTTCTGGCTTCTTGCAGTTTGAAACACTATTATGTGAATTACATTTATGAATCATGTGCATTTAAAAGGCACCTTTTCTCAAAAAGACTTGACTGTCAAAAAGGTTTTCTTGTGATTTTTAAATGTTTGTCAAAGGCACACTCAAAAATATTGAGTAAATTAATAATTAATCATTCCTTGATTTTTTTTTTTTTTTATATATTATTATAAAGTATTATATAAATCATAATGTATTGTCTGATCATACATGGTCCTCCAGACTAAGAAAGATTTTGTTCTAACCAATATGTTTTAGTTTCTTTCATCTGTTTAGAAACTAAGCAACCTTCTCAACCAAATAGTGCTTGGCAATGGAAGAACGCTACTAAGTTCTGGGTAAATTTAGAAACAAAATTGTACCTCGAGCTAAAGATTTCTTCATATAATAAAACATGTTTTTTCTTTATACATTACAATTCAGTATATAATCCCAGATAAATACTCTGTCACCATATAAATTCTATAGAAACTCGATATCGACAGTAAATAATCTTAGATTTCATCTGAGAAAACATTTTCTAATTGGGCATTAGTTTCCTTCCAAAGATCTGGGCAGATTTCGCCGTCTGGTCTGAAGTGACTGATGTCTGCTGTTAGTGCATGGTTATATTAATGAGCTCTTAATGGATCACATTCATTCGTCTATTTTTTTCTCATCTATAAATGCTCCTTTA
Organism: Danionella cerebrum; assembly: GCA_007224835.1. Lineage (NCBI taxonomy): Eukaryota > Metazoa > Chordata > Actinopteri > Cypriniformes > Danionidae > Danionella > Danionella cerebrum. Next base: position 187,595 of record SRMA01026451.1, read on the forward strand.
AAAAGCATGAAACCAGAAAAGGAGAGAGAGAGAGAGAGTGGGCGAGTGAGGCCATGAATAAACTAAAGCAGCCACTTAGAGTAACACATGTTCTCTGGGCCAGCTACACTGATGTGCTATTCTGTACATATCTCTCTCTCTCTCTCTCTCTCTCTCTCTCACACACACACACACACACTCGCTCGCTCGCTCCCTCTGAGTGCTTCATAATTGTAGGCTTGTTCTGATACAGGTAATTATCTGCTGATCAGACCCTCACTCCTCTAGACGCTCTGCAGGGGACTCCCTGCATGAAAGGAGAGCAGTATTTTTAGAGATTGTTCAGTAAAAGCATGAAGTAAGAGATTGAGGAAAAGTTGCTCCCACTCCCACACTGCAGAACAAGAAAATGATCAATGACATCATTAAAGTCAACTTTTATCGCGTCCACCAACAATTGCTGGAAGCACTCCCCGTTCTCTGTTTCCTTTGCTTTTCTCTCTTCTGTATTCTGGTTTCTGTTTGATTTTCTCTTTTGTTATCTGCTCCTTCTTTTCTTTTCACTTCTCTTCTTAACGTCTCATTTTGCTCATCTCATTACCTCTTGTCAAGTCTCTTCTTTATCCTTCCGCCTCTCTCTTGTCCCCTTCTTCAATTTCCTCTTCTACCTCTGCTGTTTTCACACCTCTTTCTTACTTTCGTGTTCTCACATATTTTATGTGTCTATTATCTTTACGTGTCTATCTCTTATTTTTCTATTTTGTTCATTTGACATTTGGTCTCCTATCTTCTCTCAGTTTCTGATCTGGATTTCTTATTCTGACCTCTCAGCTGTTGTGACTTCTCTTCTGCTTGTTTCCTTTTCCTTGTGTCTTACTTCCCTTTCATTTCATCTTCTATTCCTCCCATTTGCTTTTATCAACGCTTCACTAATTTTCTTATCTGTTCACTAATTTCTTCTCTCCCCTCATTAGCTCCTCGTGTCTTCACTTTTCTTTGTTTCTTCTCTCGTTATTCTCAAAACATCCACCAGAAATTACTGAAATATAGAAATATTTTCTTTACCTTTTCTGTTCTTTCTTTTTTCATTTTCCCCCATTGATTATCTCCTCTCAATTCATATTGCCTCTTCTCTTAATTACTCTTCTACTTTTCCCATTAATTACTTCTCATATTTTCTCACACATTTCCTAATATTTTTTATCTTCCTTTTCCTCTTTTCTTGTGTCCTATTTCCTCTTTTATTTCTCATTTCCTCTTCTTCTTTTAAATATTTGTCCTTTACAGAGCATCCTCTTGCGTTTGTGAAGGTCATGTGAAGGCTGTGGTGAATGATAGGATTGATTATAATCATCCATCTTTGGCTGCTGCTGTATTTACCCTCCTCTACACTTATTTGTTGGATCTCCTCCCTGTGTCCGATACTCTACATTTTTCTCCGACACCTGGTGTGATCAAAATTCCCGCAGCAAAAGAGTTTGTGGCCCATGCTTTAAATCAAGTAAAAGGGGGTTTGGGGGACTTTGCTCAGCTGCTGGTTAATGTGCCAAAAATAGAAATAGCTAATTTACAGTAGAAATAGCTAATTTAGCATCATCATTAACCCCCAAATTTCTTATTTAGAGCATAAATTCTTAAATAAATTTGTATAAACAAAACGGGTAGCTTTACATATTATTTTAATTTGATGATATAAACAACTAGTGAAAGGCTTCACATTTCAGTTGCAAGAAGTCTTTTGTTTAGTTGATTATTATTCCAGCCACATTAACCTGCAGCCCTGACAGTGGTTTCCCACACTTTAAGCTTTTTTTTTTTACATTAATGGAAGACTGCTTTCTAAAAACCTGGTTTCTGTGTGAAGTGATACCAATGAAACCAGCAGGGGGTGCACTTCTTATATAGTCTTGGTGCCCCACTGCAGAATTAAAGACACTACTGTAAAGAACCACTGTTTCGTGTCTAAGACATTCAACCAATGTACTGTGTTCTGTCCAGCACTAAGCTAATATGTGCATAGTTATAGAGCACACAGTGTCGGTTGCTGATGACATTTACAAGATTCCTGAACTCTTTAGTGCTCAGTAAATTTCCAAATAAATGTAGGGATTACTGTTCATTTTTTATTCATTTTTATCCATTGTTTAGTTTCTTTTCTTCCTGTCCTTCGCTGTGCTATTACAGTCTTTCTGCTTGTTACGTTATTTGTCATCGTTCCTTTCTTGACTCGCTCTTGAGCATCTCTTCCTCTCTTTATCTGTCTCACTCATGGAAAATATCGGGAAAGAAAGTGTATCTCAAACTTAATTGCACTCAACCCCCCCCCCCGCATGGATGTCAGGCTGATGGTGTCTATATCGAGAGTGTTGAAATTTTCTGTCTGGCTGTGAACACACTCAAACCAGACTGTGTGTGCTCTCCCTTTCCTTCGTTTTTGTAGGCAGTCTTTTTTGTCTGTTCTGTCAGAAATATAATCAGAGATGGAGGTGTGTAGGAGATACTGTAGGGGGTGAAGAGAGAGAGAGGTAGAGTACAGAGTGAGCAATAGACTGCAACAGAAAGAAACAAAAAGGGGAGAGGTGGGAGATGCTGGGTGCTTGTTTTTCCAATTACCAAAGGCAAAGTCACCTTCTCTTTGTCTCCGGAGTGTTTGTGTTTTCATCAGGTGTTTCCATTTGACTTTTGAGTGCTTGTCTTTGATTTGTTTTGCTCTGTGTTTGTGTCTGGAGGGTAGCCCCACCCCCTGCCTGTGACCTCATTAGTGTGACCTGGTTAGAGCCGTGATATGAAATGACTCTTAATTAAGAGACACAACCTCCCACTCTTACACTTGATCTAAATGTCCACTACTTCAACAGATAGGGAGTGAGCAATTAGTTCACTTCCAACCTGTTCAGAAATAAAATAGACATGATTTTAACACAATGTAAGTTAGCCAAGAGTCAACAGAAATCATAAAACAAATTTCATAACACAATGGAATCAAAATCAAGCCAAATGCAAAAACAATGTTGCTGACCAATTATATTCTCTAATGATTTGAATTACACAAATCAACAATTTATAACAAAAAAATAATCAAAAGATTCACCACTCTGTAAGATTAAGCTGTAACCTTATGAAAATGCTCCAAACTACAAGGTGTGTTAGGATTTCCAGGTGATATATTCAGGATAATGTTGTATGTTTCATAGAAATGACAGGAGAGGATGTGAGCTCCAAATGTTTATTATGTTAATCACTTGTCTTTTATTCTGGATCTGTCTGTTTTATATTCTAATGTAAATCACTTTGAATTGCCAATGTGTATGAAAAGTGCTATACAAATAAAATGTAATGAATAACACATAAAGATATTGGTAATTGCTAACTGCTTTACATATGTTTGAAACTGCCCCTTGCAAGCCAAACTTCCCGGTGACCTGGTCAATTTATAACCTCTCAATAACACACATTCTTTTTGGCAGAGCTTTCCATTTTCTGTCCCATTTCATCCTGTTGAACTGTCTGCCAGTCGGAATGGAGGGTTCTCTCTGGTCAGCTACAACGACACAAGCACTGGGATCAATGTGCATATAGGGACAGGAAATAGATTCTTTTTTTCCACTCAGTTAATATGAAAGAAATACTCAAATGATTATAAAATATTTAATAAAAATGCTAGACAAAAGAAAATGTTAGGAAATAACTAATTTAACCCTTCAACCGCTAACTTTTGAAAATTCTCCTGACCACTAGGTTCTCATTTTCTGTTGAAACAAACAAATCGCTGACAGAGCAAACATGAATAAGTCTATGAACCTATATTCCACATGTTTTGTAAAGACATACTTTGCAGGCTTTTCCACGGCATTCTGTAAAGTTTGGTGGTACTTTTTTTGGGCTAGATCATAAAAGAAGGCCGAGGTGATACTTTTCTATGATGGCAAAGAAAAGTGTGACATGTTGATCACCTAACCCTACACAAAAAGTACAGTACAGCCTCAGAGCTTCATAATGGCCAGCTGTCCGTCTTGTAAACTGAGCTTTTCGTCCGAGCACTAAAAGTAACATAAATACCTCTCTTTTGATTGGCTCCATTGTTCCGTGTAGTGTGTGCTCAGGGTTATGTGTTTCTTTTTTATGGCTGTGAGTGTACATTCATTCACAATTTCTATGATGTAGATGAACTTAGTGGAATGATGAAGCTCACTCAGAATACTGGATCGTTGGAAAGTCGTTGGAAACACAAATGCTATCCGTGATGAGTAGAGACCATACCAAACAGTTTTGCTGTTACTAAAATCCAGTGGAAAAGCCGCACTAGACACTTGTTCACTTCTTAATCATATGACAGTAGCTCAAAGCTTTAGATATACAGATGTGGACAGTATGAAACTTAAAAGGGTTGTTTGTACCTAAATTTGTATATTATTGTGCATCAATTTATTTTTAATGTTCCACTATATCTATATTCCACTATAGCAAAATTTCCATTGGTGACCAAGTTTTTCTTATTAAACAAGAAAACTACCAAACGCATCTTACCATGACACAGAATGAAAGAATTGAGTAATTAGAGCTCAATAAATACAAATCCTTTACAATAGCAAGGCCCACTGCTAATTTATTACCTGGACAAAGGAAAAAAATGGAAAACTATCCAAAAGTTCGACACACACCGCGTGTGAAAACAATTTTTTTTTTACGTTCAGTGAGGGTTTCTCTCTAGTTTCTAGTCTTTCTGCTTCAGCTCCCATGTCTGTGCGCGTGTGTGTCTGCGTGCGTGTGTGCGCGCGTGTGTGTGCGGAGCGCTTAGCTGCAGGTTTAAAGTTTTATAAAGCTGTCAGTTCTCACTGAGTTTCAACTGAACGTCTGAGTCGAGCTGACAGCTGCTCTGAACTCTGGGTATGTGTGTGGCAAGAGCCTTTACTCACAGGCAAAGCTGAACTCTCTCACACATACATGAAATTTAAGGGATGAGACGAGGTTCACACACCTCATGCTCAGTATCCGAGTGAGCATGTGCTCATATCAGTGTCAGATCTCACACGGAGGGAGAGTCGTGTTTGTGTGTGTACGTGCGTGCGGTGTTGAAGATATCGAAATGGGGTGTTTTTCCCCAGATCATAGTCTTTTATCAGATCCAATATGCTCCTAAATAAAGGAAAACCCAATAGAGTTACATATATTTTTTTGCATAATTACAATAACTTATTTTGCTTGTCAGCTTTTGTTATCTTAGGGTTTCTTATAAAAAGAATTATAAAATGAAAACAGACGCATGAAGTGAGTAAATGGCATTGAACCAAAGCAAAGTGTTGTGAGCATCATATGAGCTGCCATTAACGTTTATAAAAAAATAAACATTAAATCAGAACAAAACTTAAAATCTGGAATCTCTTTTTTTGCCTCTATGTTGTGAAATTTTCAACATTTTACCTTCACCTTCTCATGTGTTGGACTAAATTGACTACATTTCCAGTTAAGGTTAAACAAGCAAAAACGTCAACCACTTCAGACTTTGTGTCCTTTACATTTACCTAACATTTCTATTTTTATAAAGGGAACAATACAATTTGTTTGCTGCAGCAAATGCTTTGCATGCTGCAATCTGGAAGAAAAATCCACTCAACTGAAGAAATGCATCACTGTAAATGAAACTTTTAAATTGTTTTATTTGTTGTTGTTTTTTTTTTTTCTTTTTACGTTAACAACTTAAAAAGTATGCACAAAGTTCTGTTATTTTCTTTGCATATTGATATATTTCTTGTGAAGTGCATCCAGCAAAACCAAACAACTAAAGAGCTTGTCATTTTCATTATTATTTTGTAATTGGCTCATGCAACCCTTGGACAAGAAAAAATGTTCAGACATTTTTCTAATATTTAGAAAATAATTTACGGCTTAATACAGACTTCATATCAAACATGCCTTCTGGGATTCCATGACCCACAGGATCTAAATCCGTAATGTTCAAAATTTGGATTTTTTTCTTATAAACCAATTAAGAGCAGTTAGTGGGATTAAGTCAGGCAGGTCTCATCATACTAGTCATAGAATCTTTTAAATATAGTTCCACTCATTAAAAAGGAACCCACCTCAACCCCCTCGCTTTCCCTAGACTGTGATCTTTGGTTCTCTGAGCTTGTGGTGCTCCTGAACTTCCTGAGCTTACACTTACCACCTGCCAAATGTGCTGCAATTTATCAGTTTGTGTGAGATTATCTTTCCTTCTGCTGTGTGTTTGTGTAAATTAAATGTTTGTGTTTGTTGTGTGTGCGCGCGAACATCTGTTGTTTCATTGATTTCCCAGTAGATCCCAGTAGTACAGCATCTGTCTGTTTCTCAGCTTCAACTTTCAACACAGATTAACCTGCTCTTTCTTTCAGTCTCTCACTCAGTGACTGTGATTGACAGCCCTTCAGATGTGCTAGTCTGTGCTTGGTTATGCGTCCATAACATGCAGGAATCATTATTGTCAGAATCGTTCCACTGGTTCTAGAGGGTGTGTGCATGTGTGTGTGTGTGTGTGTGTGTTTCAGCATGTGATGCACACACCCCTGGCTTGCCCTGGTCTGAAATCACACTGAGTTTATTTTCCACTCTGTGGACTTGACATGCTTTGAAATTAAACCTACAGCTATCTCACATGCACACACTCTGCTACATTTAAGCTTTTGGCACCATCTCTTTCTGTCTTTTTTTGTTTGTTTTTACTACTCTCTCTTCATTGCAAGTGTCTTACTTTCTTGATTTCTCACGCATGGCCTTTATTATCTTATGTAGGAAGATGATACTGAATTTGCTCTATAAGGCCATGAGTCCGTCTGGTTTCTTTTTTTAACAATCTTTCATTTACCTCTAACTTGTTTTCAACGTCTGGGTAATCTCTACTTTTATTAATATTTTGTGATCTCTCTCTTCCCACCCCTCATCTCAATTTAATTTAATTTGTCATGGCTTAATAAATTCAGGAATAATTTACAATAATACATGAAAAATAATGTAATATATGAAGCGTTTGGTTCCAAAACTCTATAAATCATTAAATGACAAATTGAAAAAAGTGTTTTCTTTCCATTTAATTTTCTTTTTATTTATTTCCATTTATATCCTTAATAGATCAAAATGAGTCTCTAATATAAAAAAAATCTTCTCTGCGTTTTGATTTAAAACATTTAAAAGACCATCATTATTTTTTTGCCCAATATTCCATCAATATATTTATTTTTTTGTGTGTCAACATGTTCAGTTTACGAACGATATTGCCGTGCAATGTTAAATATTAGAAATGTACCAAAGTTGGCTGTTTCAGAATGGCCTTTGCTTCCTCCCCACAGACAAAACAAGCTCATCTAAATTGATCACTGCATATTGAACAGGACAAGAATTAGAGCTGGTGCTTGTGTTTGAAACAAAATGCAATACATAGTGTCAGAATACTATATAGAGGACTTTGAACAGAGGGCAAAAGTGAAGCTTATTTTGGGTGTTACTTTTTTAATTGCAATTTATTATGTTTTAGTAAAAAATTGTTGGTTTAACATGAATGTTAAAATCATTATTTATAACATGTAGGATGTTAAATATCATAGTTTGTGACTCATGTCTTGCTGATGTATTCATATTTTGTTGAAACCTAAAATGTGGAAAATTTTTATATTTTAAATTTGGTGATGCCATAAAATCTTGAATAATGTTTGGTCATTTTGGGAAATATTGGGCTCTATTCATTAGAGTACTTCCAGCTTGTGTCTGTGCTCAGTCTTTATTGTCCTCTCTACAGCGAAAAAGTAAACCTTTGAAAGTACTAGATTTTATTGATCATGTCAGTTCCACGTGATTAGAGTGTGTGAAACAACAAAGCATAATTTTACATTGTGTGAACATTAATCTCAGTTTTACTCATTCTGATTATGAATATGTACACGATAAAGTCAAGCCAATTCAAATCTCTTTCTTTTTTCAGCTTGTTTACTCAATCACTACTTTGTTTCTTTGATTTCACAGTTCTTTTATATAGTTTGTCATTCTGCTGATTTCTATTCTTTCTTGGTTGTAGTTAAATCTACATCTTATTTAATGTTTTACTGAAACCTTTCCAGTCTTTGCCCCTCTCTCACCCTCCCCCAATCACCAGCACCCACTCCCTTCTCTCTTTCTCTGTGTAAGTAAAGTGATGCTCTTTATTTTACGCCCAGTGAAGAAGGCCACATCCCTGGAGGACACAACAAGAGGCCGAAAAAGAGATAGTGAGCGAGGGTGAGAGAGAGAGAGAGAGAGAGAGAGAGAGAGAGAGAGAGTGTGTGCGCGTGTGCATGCGTGTGTATGTTTCTGTCCACTATGAACTCCATTTTAGAAAGAGGTCATATTAATGGAGGCCTCTCAGGCGGACCCTCCTGAGAGCACTGCCTGCACCGGCCCTGAGTGTGTGCTGCAGAAACTGGTACACACACACACACCAATAAGCCACATTTCTGTTCATTCTGCTTTAACACAAAGACAGATGATGCCGCTAGTCTAGAAAACATACAGCTCTGTGAATTTCTAAGCACCTACCCATTTTACATGCTATAGCTGCATGGTAACATAACAAAAGGTGCAACAATCCCTCCAAATTCACCATTTCAGTGGGTCACGTTTCTACAAAGCTGCAAGATATTCTTTAAAAATCCTTTGGTTCCTTTGTTCTTGTGGCTGAATCTGTGACTTGGTGATCCTCAAGAACTTAAAAGTGTGCTTACTCCCCATGTGCGAACTCATAAATGTGAGGCTTTGACATGTCTAAAGTACTAAACTTCTCGATGATTGCTTTTTTTGCTCACTTAACTGTTTTTTTTTTTTATCAGGACTCCAAGTAACCGTAGTTTTCCTGCATGCACCAATCTGCTTTGCACTTCCTGTGTGTGTGTAGGTGTGCGTGCGTGCTTGACCTTCATAGCTGTGCATACAATACTCAATGTCCAGTGTGTTGTTCCCTGGAACTCAGGAGTGTGAAAGAGAGCTCTTTGCCCTTCTGTGTGTTTCTGATGAGGTTCTTGTAATTGCTGCTGTTAATCTGTTTGAGCAGACAGAGGCTTGATTTAAAATCATTACTGCGTGGCTGTTTGTGAGCTCATTCGTTGGAGTTGATGATCGTGCAGCCTCAGTTTGTGTGTCTGATCAGTAATTCAGGCCTTACTGTGGTTGTGCGTCACTGCTGCAGACCTTCACGGCCAAAGAAGCAGGGTATACACACATATGCGCACTCTTTCTCTCGAGGTCAACGTTTGGCAAGGTCAGAGTCAAGAACGCTCATTAAAATGTAAATGCACAAAACAACTTCATTTCAGGACTTTGACAGAGTGTGGAATGTGATTACATGGTTTAATTGAAATAAATGGGCATGTGTTGGGGGTGGGGAGGAGGCTGAGGGGTGTAAATCTAACACAGAAGATGTGTTTTTGCTGTAGTTAATTTTACAGTTAGAGGCTGCAGACTGCTGTTCTCAATGTGTCCTCTAGGTGTTCGTCTGAGACCATAAATGGATTCACTCCCATAATAGAAACACTGACGAATTAGAACGTTCTAACTTTAACTTAAATAAAGATGTTTATTATGATGTTAAAAATCAATAAAGATATTAATGTTTTACTGATGTATTGGTACAGATAAAACACAAAATTACATACACAGATATGCAGTTCACTGTACATCATGTAGGTGTCAGTATAAGACCACAAATAGGTTTACTCTCGCAGAAACACATTTAATGTTTTAAAAATTGTGTTACCTTTTTGGCCCGATATTTATGATGTTGCTAAAATATATACTATGTATAATGTATCCAGTTAATTTATATTATTATTCAAAATGAATGAAACAGCATAATATTAATGTGAGTTAAATTCAACCGGCAGCTGTTCTCAATGTGTCCTGTAGATGTCAGTATGATATAATTGAGTCTTAAACAGAAGCACATTTTAACTTATTTAATTGCACATTTGTTTCTTTTTGCAAATATTTAGTAAAAATGGAATTTCATTACATAGTGTTACTATTGAGATGTATGCTATGTTAACCATTATTTTAGAATGTTAAATTATTTACAATTACTTAAAGTTTTCTTACATTTTACAATTTAATAACGAAGTGGTTTATTTATGAATATGTATAAATACGTCATTTATTTTACTAGTAAAAAAATATTTTTATTTTTTTTTGTTCTTGCTGCAGATATTGCTCCCAAACGTATATATGCTATGCTATTTATTAAATATTTAAATTATAGTAGTATTTTAAAACTTTTCAGATTTTTTTTTTAGTACTCATTGTCACTTTGTATTAAGATCGATTAATATCGACGGTGGCTCAGAGGGACAGACGCATTTCCCTGTGTGTCCTCTAGATGTCAGTACGAGACCACAAATAAATGCACCCTCATCACAATAAATGTTGGAAGATTGTAAAGATTTTTACAAAACCCAATATAAAATTGTGTGTATCGCTGAAAATACATTTTAATGTATTATATAAATTATTTATTAGTTGATTGCATAAGAAATTTCAGTTAAATATCACATAGGAGATATGATATTTGAAAAGGAAAATTTAAGTTTTTTTTTGTTTTTGTTTTTTTCTGTGGGAGGTGTGCAAGAATCATTTAAACAAACTTAGGCATGTGCATAAATTTAAACACCACAAAAGAAAATGTATGTCCTTGCACTGGCCACACAGCATGATGGAACCGCTACCAAAACTTTTAGGTTGCCTTTTTTGCAATGTATGTTGTTTTTGCAAGTTATGCACATGGTTAATTTGAAATAGTAATCATTGTCCAATAATTATTTCACTTAGCAAATATCACTGTTTTTTGTCTCGTATATTATAACTGGATGATATTTCTTGCCCAACCAATGGTTTATAACAGAAATCAAATTAAAATTTACAGGGGTGCCCAAACATTGTACACAGTGTGAGAATAGGTTAATTTTCAAAAGAACCTGTGTTTATTTTGGCATGGCCTGTATAAAGCCAGTACTAGTACTATCAGCTGGCCCAAAAGCTAGTGAGTGTTTGCCGCTATTTTGCAACTTATTGTTGTGGACTTGTAGCACTGTAAAAATGCCTGTTTGCGCTGTTTTGGTGAAAAACCTGAACTCAATGCATCTTTCCACCACATTCTGAAAGCTCAGAGCCTCTCGCTTGAATTATTTTGGAAAGCCACCTTAAAAATTCCCCAAGTTAAAACCTAACAGTGAACCTGACTTTTGTACCTTTCCGGTCTTCTCCAGACCCTGGATTTTGATGCAGAAATGCAAATTTGGGTTCAGAAGTGGCTTGATGCATTGAATTCTATAGTTGTTGCCCAAACATGTCGTGCAGAAGCCTGTATGTGGTGGTTCATGATTCACTGACACCAGCTTCCCAAGTTTCTGAATCGCCTTTGCTTGACGATCCTCTCAATGTTGAGATCATTTGTGTCGCTTTCCCAGCATCGTGTTCAGCCAAATGTTCTACTTTCACTTAAGACACTGTTGATCTACTTCAATACTTCACATTCTGAGTCTCCAGACAGACTGCAAGTGTATTCACTTTTAAAACAAATAATTCAATTTTTTTTTTTAAATCGACCTGTAAATGTTGATTTTATTGTTTGTTTGTTAAAAACATGTACAACTTGTAGTTAAAAGTTTGGAAACATTTAGAAATATAATACATTTTTATAAATTATTAATATAGTATAGTATAGTATAGTATAGTATAGTATAGTATAGTATAGTATAGTATAGTATAGTAAATATATTTTTTAGTCAATAGCAAAATATTTTTTTAAATAATTTTCACTTATGTTGATCGTGTTTCTAATGTTTTTAATTAGTGTTTAATGTTTTAGTATCTAAATATATTAATAACAGATCTTATTATATAAAATCTTGTATTAATATGTATTTCATTGATTAAAACAAAAGGAATATTATTTAAAAAATTATTTTTCTTAAACCCAAAAAATAAAATAGTTCCCCATTTTTGTGGCAGCAATTCACAAATTTCTTTAAAACAATCTCTTTCTGTTTTTTTTTATTTATTTTTACTTTTCTTTTTGTTGAAGGACATTTTGGAGCTTTAATATTTCTGAAAATTTATAATCCTTCATACCTGGGCTTTTTTAAATAGATTTAATTTTTACAGATTGAGTTTCTAGTGTCTAAAGAGTTTTACTTTTGTTGTTGCATCATTCATACACCAGGGGTGCGCAAGTGAGCTGCCTCTAAGCCCCACCCACAGCCTGCCTCCTCTGAGTAAGCACTGCCCATTTCCTGTCTCTCCACCCCGCCCCCTCACACCACACCCGGCCATCTGGCACTGAGTCACCCCCTTCCTCCCTCCTTCCTCTCATTCCTTCCCTTGCACACAAAAACAGGATGAAGGGCCCCATTGAGCTCCCGGTTACCCTCAGCAACCAGAATCTCCCCCTCCACTCATGCGCACACACACACACACTCATAGTCATTTAAAGTTTAAAGGGCTGGGGTCTCTGTCAGCTGCTTCTGTGTGGTACATTTAAACCCCCCAAACAGTGACCAGCTGCTCTGTCTTTCTCTTGTCCTTCATCTGTCCCACCTCTCTTTCGTTCTCTCAAACTTTGAGAGATGCATTCCTCCGTGCACACCATGTTTCTTTGTGATTAGATTACCAAAGTATGTTGTGAATTTGCTGACAACTAGTCAGTTACTGAGGAGAATTGAGAAAGCAACCAGCTTTTCTTTAAGACTTTGAAAGTTGTTTCCTCGGCTTTATATGGTGCTTTAAAATGAGAGGAGGGCATTTCACCATCACTGAGTGCCTTTAGGATCTTATTTTCTAAAAGTAACGAATGTTTCCTCAGAAAAAAGCAGTCAAAAGTGAAAAGTGATCCAGCAACAATGGCTTTCAAGATATGATGCCATGTGCTCCTTCAGTGCATTATGTGGTGCTTTGCAAATTAGCTGATGAATGAGAACATAAACAAATGAGCAACAGACTTCTTCCTGAATACATTTGGCTGCATTGAGCTCCCTGTCCCTCTCGCTGTGGCACAATCAGTCTCCAGATTTCACAATTGTCACTTTTGTTTCTCAAATGTGCAGCATAGTTGTGAAAGATGAGTCGGCTGCTGTGTGTGTCCGTGTCCTTTAGGGGTGCCAGAGCTCCACCACAAACTAAAATTCAAGTTGAACTTTGGACAGAAATAACACAGAGAGAGGAGGGAATGAAAGGAAGAGCACAGTTTCTCTTTGTGTATGGAGCTTTTGTCGAGTGTGTGCTTGGCTTGGTGATGACTTTCCTCTCATTCCTTTTAAACGGGTTTTTGTCCTCTCTCTCTCTCTCTCTCTCTCTCTCTCTCTCTCTCTCTCCTTCTCTCTCTCAACTCTGGCCATGTATGGTGAAAAGATGGGTCACTGAGGGTGTTTATGAAAGGAGATCAGTAGTTCCATAGACAGCAGCCATCTTTGTGCACTGCCTGAGCTTCTAAAAAACCTGGTCTGTACTAAACGTGAACAAAAACCTGAAAATTCTACCTTCAGTTTGTTTGAGGCATTAATTTGATGTGGTTGTAAATAATTTCTTAAACAAAACACTATTTATTGCTCCACAGCCCCAAAAAGGTCAAAATGTATTTGAAGTAATTTGTTAAGCTGGTCCAAAGTTCTATTCGGATACTTCGATTGTGATAAAACTCTAACTTCCTGCCACAACTGAGACAGATGTTCTTAAGGATTGTGTTGAGGACTGGTAACTGCTTTTGATGCTCCATAAACGAGTCAATATGATTCTGTTTCCTCCTCTGCTTAAAGCTTTTCAGTGGAAAGGTCTACTTAAATGACACTCTTTTTTTTCACCAGTTTACAAGAAAATCTCTTTACAGCTCTATTCGTAGACGTAGCATTATTTCATACATTACAAACTTTTATGACAAACTTGCAACATGTTTTACGTTAAACATATGTAGTTATTTGCTAATTACACCACCACCAGATCTGTTTGAAACAAATATGTACATGGTCTGCAATGTCATAAAAAGTATAAATTGAAAAAGCCAAATGTTAGGTCTTAAAATTTGCTGTTCGTCATAATTTTTCACACAGGTCACAGGTCTTAAATCGAGTGTACTTGATAGAGATTTCCCAGGATGCACTGCACGACCATTTGTGGTTTGGTTGCTGCCATAGCCACCACAAATAAAGTTATTTTTGTCATCAACAGAGGTTTTAAAATATTGAACACATCACATATAGCATATAGATAGTTTTCAACAAACAAATACATATATGTCAGAAAATGTTTATTTATTTATTACATTAAAAATGAGCCATTGTTTGCCATTAAACAGTAACATTTCACAATGTATTCGCTCATGTGACAAACCTCTTTATAAAACATAGCCTTTTTGAAAAGTTGCAACATTAGGAAGTTCATCGTTTCACATTGTATTACATATAATAAGTTATTGTAAATCACAAAAAAGCTAGTTTTATCAATAGCATTTTAAAGTTGTACAAATGACCAGAAGTTATGCATTTGCTAATCCTTCAGAACCATTTGGTTGCTAATCTGAAATTCTTTTCAAGTATTAATAACTAATTAAGTAAACGAAATGGTCACGTGTAAATTAAGTTTTTTTTTTTTTTTTTTTTTTTATCTAGAACTTTATCTGGATTGTTTCATCTTTTAAACTCTGTTCTTTTATCAATATAAACACTGGAAGTTGGAAAAATGTTCCTTTAGGGTTGGATAACAAACGCTGGTCTTGGATCTTGTACTAAAGTTTGAAATATTTCACTAAAAGGACGACATCTGATCTGTCTGTGGTGTGCCTGTCTATTTATGTGTGTTTATGGGGCAGCTGTGTGCCGAGCCTGAATGCCTTAAAGGGGAGAGGACATGAAGATTTCAATGCACGAATAGAGCAGCGATACAAAAGACAGCAGGACTTTTACAATACAAACCACAAACTATCACTTTAAAGAGAACAGAACTGACTCATGGTCTGGTAATGTAACCCAGATGTGCTGTGGGGGTGGTGCAGTTCTATTTTTGACCTGCAGAGGTGCCATTGGATCAATAATGAGTTGAGTGTGTTTGTCTGAGAGATGACCTCGATTCTCATTGGTTGACTCGGTGACGATGACTGATGATGGTGTGGTGTGTTTCTGTGATCGATCACACAATGACCCACTGGCGGATATTCCCGCTCATTGCCCCTGGCATCTGTTGAGAAATCATCTGCTTTATTCCTGATTTCACAAACAGTTCCCTTTAGCTTGATGCTTTCACATTGATTGTCATGAACGTGCTTCTGCATGAGAAGAGAAAGTGGCTGATCTCACAAAAGAAAGTGTAAAACAGAGTAATGCCCTGTCTGTGGGTGTTTGTGTGTAATGTAAGCCAGAGCTGCCTCACTCTCTTGAGCGTTTCCATATGCTGCTGAAAATTGAGACATGCTCACATACAAATGAACTGCTCGGAAATGAGCAAAAGAGGAAAAAATAGAAAGAGAGAATAAAGGAGACGATTATAAAGACAGAGGGACAGACTGCAAATGGAGA
This sequence comes from Danionella cerebrum, assembly GCA_007224835.1. Taxonomy (NCBI): domain Eukaryota; kingdom Metazoa; phylum Chordata; class Actinopteri; order Cypriniformes; family Danionidae; genus Danionella; species Danionella cerebrum. The sequence continues at coordinate 203,125 of SRMA01026451.1, forward strand.
TCTTTCTGATAGTGAAGCGAACGAGGGGATCATCATGTACTCACTTTTCACTTTTGTCCTCCTTGTAGTTTTCCTTTAGAACAGAGATGCCACAAACAGTGTTCTGGAGATTTTTCATGTGAGATGATGCTTTTACAGCTGTGTATTCTCTGCTTCTGAAACAGGTTGAATGCGCAGTAATTTCAGAGAAACACCTTTAATCTATGATTTGCAGATGAATTTGTAATTTGCATTAATTGTTTTTGTTGTAACTAATAGATGAGATTTGTGCTGTATAAAATTTTAGATTTTCTAGCATTAATGGACTGGTTACAGTGGATAACATCTGGCAAACTTTCGGCAGGAACACGTTTTGGCAGTTACTAATACTGTAACAAATTATCTCTTGAAATAAATAACTCTGTTACGGGCAGCTGCAATACTCCGTTAATATAAAGACATTACAGGGAAATTCAACTAGTGTCATTGAGGCTTGAAGTCGAAGCTCAGCCAACAACAGCGAGTTTAGTAAATATTGCTGTAGATTTAAAAATTTGGTTTTCTCTACTCAACAAGACACTTTTTAATCTGTCTAATGTAGCGTATAAACTACAAAAAATGTCTCCCTCCACAATCGTAATTACTGTCTATGAGGAGCTGACTGAGACTGTCTGCAAAGTGCCAAACCTAAAGAACGTTTTGCCCAGAAGATGGCTATTAACTTCACTCTAAAATATATGTTTTGTTGGGAAAATGCAGTTTTTTCTAAATCAAAAGGAAAATGCCTGAGGAAAGTGTCTTTTTGCGCTTAACAGATCTATGTGACAGTCACCATCTCTGTGTTCTAGCAAAGAAAGACCAGGAGGCATCAGAGGATAAGAAGACTGCCCAGAAGAAGAAGGTGAAGGAGCTGAAGGTGCTCGACTCTAAAACATCTCAGAACCTTTGTGAGTCTCTCCCAAACAGACACCAGCGTTTAGATGGAAACTTCTCCTTGATTTAACCCCTCATGCGTCCTCTGTTTGTGCCTGCTGCAGCTATCTTCCTGGGTTCTAACAGGATGCCTTATGAGGACATGATGAACGTGATCCTGGAGGTCAATGAGAGCGTTTTGACTGAGAACATGGTGCAGGTTTGAGAGACTAGGTTCTTTCTTTGTTTCTTGTGTTTTATTGCATTTCAACAGACCAAAAAGATGGTGTCTTAGGGCAGGTTTTTGCAGGGATAAAGTATTGTTTTGTCAATTTAAAGTATTTTTTTTCTGACAATTTTGTTGAACTTTCAGAGCTTGTTAAAGCTGCTGCCGGAGCAGGAACAGCTCAACACTCTATCTGAGATGAAGGAGGAGTATGAGGAGCTGGCCGAGTCTGAGCAGTTCGGAGTCGTGGTAAGTAACTCACATAAACAGATGCAGATGGTTCCTCGCAGAGCCAGGTTGTGAACACCTGCCTTCATGTATCAGATCAGCTCGGTGAAACGTCTGAAGGCTCGTCTGGGAGCTATCCTCTTCAAGCTGCAGTTTGAGGAGCAGGTGGGGAACGTGAAGCCAGAGCTGGTGGCGGTGACGGCGGCGTGTGAAGAGCTTCAGCAGAGCAAAAGCTTTGCCCGGCTGCTGGAGATCACACTACTGCTGGGAAACTTCCTTAATGCCGGGTCAAGAAATGCCAAAGCCTTTGGATTCAGCATCAGCTACCTTTGTAAAGTCAGTACAAGAACACACCATGACATAAAACTTCACTTTAAACTCACATTTAACAAAATGTATTTAATACTAGTGAAAGATTAATTTAATTTAATATATTTAATTTAGTTTAAGCAAGTCTTTCTTATTAGAACTTAAAACACAAAGTACAAGAAACTTTTTCAAACTGCATGAAATTCAACCGTTTTTAAGAGAAATATAGTTTTTGAGCATGATTTTTTTTCTTTATCAATTTACTAAATCAGTATATACATTGGTGAACAGAAATAATGATGACAAAACAAACATTCACTCAGAGTTAAAAGGCTGCTCCTTCATTGGCTTTTTTGCAGGATGTACATAGAACAAGAAGAGGTTGTAAACACATTATACACTTTTAAATGTTTGAGCCTGCCATATGTCAAGTTTTTTTAATGTGTACAATATGTTTGTTTAGCTGAGAGACACCAAGTCGGCTGATCAGAAGCAGACTCTGCTCCACTTCCTGGCAGAGACGTGTCAGGAGCAGTATCCTGAGATCATGACCTTCCCAGATGAGCTCATCCATGTGGAGAAGGCCAGCAAAGGTATAACACCTTCTGATTCTGATGCGGAGCATAGTAAAAAAAAATGTTCCACTTGTGAGCAATTTGAGTTTTGTAATTACCACTGATTGCTGTTTCATGGTCTAATATTTTTTGTTTACTTCTCAAAGTAGTTGTTTTATTCATAACTGAAACCAGGGGCAATCTGAAGCATATTTTCAAAGGAAAAATCCAGAAAGAAAATAATAGGCCACATGAGATTTAGAAAAGTATTTTTTTGCATGGTCTCTGCAGGTCATTGAGTCTTTAGTATAAGGAAATTGTTAAAAAGTTTTAAATCCACATTAAAATGTATTAAAGCACCTGGCTGCAAGATCTCTTCTCATCTCCGGTATAGCAGCAGGAAGTAGATGATGAAGGGTAGGCTAGTTTTTCATTCCTTTACTAAAGAAGACGGATACACTGCTGATATTGGAATTTTGACTAATAATTACAAAATATATTTAGAATATTAAATAAATACCCACAGAAACCATATAAAATAAAATAGATAAGTACTTGTATGTAAATATATTATAAAAGTTTTTTTTGAGATAAATCAACAATTTACTACAAGCCTTTAATTAGGACTTAATCTAGTTCAACTAATCAAATTCTCACGCAAATATTAAGTTACATTTTTAGTTTTTATACAAATGAAATACATCTATTTTAAACAGAAAGTGATTTTTGGTTTGAGGCATTTATTTATTTCGTCACATTAAACCAGTGTCTGAGTAACATTTTAAAATTATGTTTCTGATGTTTTTCTCTCAGTCTCAGCCGAAACTCTTCAGAAGAATCTGGATCAGATGGGGAGGCAGATTAAGAACCTGGAGGCGGACATCGAGACATTTCCTCCTCCTCAGAGTGACAGAGACAAGTTCATTGAGAAAATGACCATATCCTTGACATCCTGTTTGCTTGATGGTGAACCGGAAATGACACTTCCATTTCCAGTGTCGCTTTCTTAAAGCGGTGTCAGCGATCCATTGCGACATCACTTCCTGTTTGTGCTCCTGTGTACATCCTCTGAAACAGAAATGGTCATTAATGATACAAAGACTCATAATTTTATACAAATATTACTATCAATGTGAGCCCTTTTAATCTTCTCAAATTGTTGTATGAAGTTGTGTGATAATTAAGTCAAAGTAAAAGTATTTTTTGTTAAGTATTGAGGCTATTGGACAATCAATTTGTTGTGGTTAATTATGTGTGATTGTGTGTTTGACTAAACAGTTACATGGCTAAAAATTATATTTTGTCAGTGATGTGCCAATTATAAGCTCAAGCGGGATGTGTGAGCAGAGCTGGGGTGCCATAAGATGTACAGAATGGCACAGAACAGTCTTTAGGGATGAAATATCTCCGTTATTTTTTTCATTTATTTATTTATTATTACTCCTTTTTTTCAGAAACCAGTATTTGTCCTGGTGATGCATGAGCTTTAACCTCTTCTTCTTCATCCTCCTTGTTTGTTTTTCTTCTAGTCCAGGTTGTTTTGTTTCCACAGGTCATTTGTACATACACTTTGCTTCTGAATAGTCTGAAAGGCTAAACAAATCTTTTAAAAGTTTGTATCAAAGCACATGTTGGTTTGTCTATAAACGAAGAATTTCATTGATTTCCCCTCATCTCAGTTTTCCTTGACTGCGCGCTGCACAGTTTTGTGTCGACAGCTCGCGAACATTTCGAGAAGCTCCAGCTGATGCACCAGAACATGGAGAAACAATATGAGGATCTTGGGAAGTACTTTGTGTTCAATCCCAAGAAAATGAGTCCTGAAGAATTCTTTGGAGACCTCAACAACTTTAAGAACATGTTCCAGGTCAGGTCAACAGACATCAGCACTTTTGATTGGCTTTTCACGTTGTTTATTTAAACTCGGGGATGTTTGAGATCCTAACCTTAGCTAATTATTGAAATTTTCATATTAAGTTCAGTACTGATTGTTTTACAGCAAGCGGTGAAGGAGAACCAGAAGCGGAAAGAAGCAGAGGAAAAGATTAAAAGAGCCAAGCTGGCGCGAGAAAAAGCAGAGAAAGAGAAAGAGGAGAAACAGAAGAGGATGAACGCTGGACAGATCCCCAGCATTAATGACGGTAAGCATCCACACAGACCCTCATCGATTGTGTGAAGGGTGCCTCCCTGCAAGCCAATCTCGTGGAAATTAACAGCCAAAAATTTATTAGACTTTAATTAGTTTGAAGAAGTTCTAAAAGTGTGGAGTTTTCACTTAAAGTTAAAGTTTGGGGTTGGAGGGGTATTTGTTTAGTCCAAAACCCATTTTTTGGTATGTGTGACGTAATGTTTGTGCGATGAGAAGGGGATTTTTTTTCCTCTTCTTCTTGCTACATGGTGTTATCCAAGACCCCACAAGCTATGGATCCTCTCTTCTCTCCTTACGTTTTAAAAAGAGAGAAAAGTAAAATTACAAATGTAGCATCTGCTCTCTCTCTCTCTCTCTCTCTCTCTCTCTCTCTCTCTCTCTCTCTCAATAATAATCAATGATGTCAAATGTCTGCAATGAATCTCATTATCGATTGTGAAATTGGGTTTCCGTGTGGTGTTTCAGTTTTTATGACCATTTTCAAATATGAACAGTAATGGTGTTTTTTTTAATAAGATCCCCAGAACAGATTTTATTGAAAAAATGATGATGACCAATATTTGAAAAATAATATTGCCTGGCACAGCTTGGGAGCTGATTTGCATGCAGCCTCTAGATTTGAATATCTGTTGAGCTGAATCTCATTCATCACAAAGAAGAGAAATACAAACATTGTTTTCACTACAAAAAAACGTTGACTACATTATCTCTGGGTCTGTTTTTCTCTTTAACGGCTCTCTCTCTCTCTCTCTCTCTCTCTCTCTCTCTCTCTCTCTCTCATATTCTCACAAAGAGATCACAGTGTTAAATATTTATCTTGTTTGGCCTCTACATTCCCACATTTTCACGTGAGTGTGTTATCTTTGATTTAACATGTTGACCCTGACTGTGATTGTCGCATAAGGAGAGAGAGAGAGAGAGAGAGAGAGATGCTCTTAGACCTGGTCTGTAGATGTCAGTGTTGCTTACAAAAGGGAGAGTGTACAGCTTGTTTGTGTGTCCCCTCATCTGCCAGAATAATACAGAGAGACAAATATTTGTTTAATTGATATGTGCTCTTACATTTTTATAAATGTTGTCTTTTTTTTTTTTTTTTTTCAAAACTGAATATAAAATTGTATCACATTAAATCAGTGTTTTTTTCTCATTCCCCACTTTGGACATAGGAGCATACACAAGCTCCACCTTCTTTTATTGCCCTGACAGAATGATGACCAAGCCTGATTTTTAAAAGATTTTTTTTGTGAGAAATATTAAACCTTCTACATATCGTCTAAACTAATTTCTCTATAAAGTTTATTTATCTTTTTATCATCATCCCGCTGTTCTAACGGTACCTTGGCATAAAGCATTCCTAGTGTTAAGAACATCTTACTTTTTTTATGTGAATATTCTGGCTGAAATTAACATTGTTATTAATCTCTCTTACAAACCATTTTAATGTGTATTTAAGATCAAGTTCAAAGTAGTTTATCAGATTGTGTTGATGGGATACTTACTTGTTAGAGACAACTGTGATCCTGAAAATCACCTCACGGTGGAGTGTGTGTACTGCGAACTGCTCTGAGTGTGTTATCTGGGTTGCCAGGTCAGCCAGGAAACCATCTGTCTGAGTATTTCACTGGAGGTGATTCCGCTCATGTGTGTCTTTGATTTTGTTTTTATTCCTGCTGTATATTATTATTTTTTTAATGAATCCACCAGCCTGTGTTTATGGGGGAAGGTTGTCTGTGCATGCGCAAGTGGGGGAAGGGGCATTAGTGGACTAAATCATTAACCCTGTGTCACCAGAGAGGATTGAAACCATCTGTCTCCACACACTTCAGCACAAACAGAAACATAAACAATGCTTTTACTTCTTATTTGAACTGAACTACACCACACGTCATGTGTAGGAAATAGATGGCATGACCTGGGATAAACTTGTTTGTTTAAAACCATGTTGTATTTTAGTATTTTCAACCCTTTAGTGGCTGGAAATATATTCAGAGAAATATATTTAGCGATTTTTATGAGGGCTGAACATATTTAGGTTGGTAAATAAAATAAAATACAAAATGGAATAAATAGGTATAAATAAAATACAAATATTAAAACTCCAGCTTTTTAAACACATTAATTTTAAAAATTATTAAAAAGTAAAATTTAGTTAGGAGACTATTTTAAAAAATGTAAACAACTTTAGTGATATTTAGGAATTTATTTGTCTTGTACTTAACCTTAAACACATTTTCTGATGATTGACCTAATTATTTGTCATATTTTTCTTGAACAATTTTTAAAGGTTTGGTTGTTGTTCGCATTAAATTAATCTCTTCTTTAAATGGTTGAACCTCTCCAAAATGCAAATTACTTTTTATTTCAAACTGATTGTTTTTCTTCCATTGTGAGCACAAGGCACAAGCACTTTTTCATGTCAGTGTTTGCTGCCGTGCAGCTCTGGGGTCATTGTATATGTAGGTTAATGCATTCTTTCTGGAGCGCTAGTGATGTCATCAGCTGTGTAAGGTAGAGGCCGCTGTCGACTCTCACTTGAGTCCATAACGTTACATTTGTTCCCATGATGCTTAGCTGCCGATCTCATGAATGTGTTGATTTTCTGAAGAAGTGATGAGAGTGTTACTAAAGCATCCTCTCTGTGTTTCAGATGGAGATGAGACCGGAATCATGGACGGTTTATTGGAGGCACTGCAGTCTGGAGCTGCTTTCAGGAGGAAGAGAGGTCCACGGCAAGCAGGTAACACACTTACAGATGTTCTCAAGTCCATCTGATTAAAGTAAATAAACAGTATTTGAAGAATATCACAATTAAAATAAATTTTAAGCTTGAAACTTCGTGATTTGATCGTGAATGCCCAAATCCAAAGGGTCCATCACATGTTCTGCATCACATTTCTGCACTGATTTTTTTGTTCGGTATATGAAGCTTGTACTTTGAAATTATTGGTGTTTTCTTTAATTTAAACATGTCCTTAAGAAACACAGTTGGAAATCATTTGTTTCTTTTGTGTTTTCCACTTTATTCTGGGCCTATAAGCAGCGTGTGTGAGAGCTCTGCTGTTGTGTGTAACTGGATCCGTCCTTGAATGGATCCAGATGTGTTGCAATGTGCCAGTAATGACCATGCGTGCATACACTTGGTTTCAACATTCCCGCTCTTTTATCGGTTTCGTTCCAGAAGAATCTCAATTCAAATCCTGGTAAGTTTGACTGAGCAACATAATGTTGCAAAAGTATAAATATATACAAGCATCAATGGATATAAAGATGAAATCAGTTCAGTAAATCATGATGCTCCTCTCACCTTGAGAATGTGCGGAAGCAGCTAGTGCAACCTCTCCCTGTAAGAACGACATCATCTCAATAGCACTGAGTTTATGAATTAAAGCTTGGATTCTTTGGAGAAATGTTTTCCTCTCAAAGATATAAAGGATAGCAGGATGTCGTGTGTGCATGTGTTTTATCTTTTTTTGCATAAATAGAAAAAAGGCTTTCTTTATATGTTTTTTTAGGACCATTTTTATTATGAATACACATATATAAATATATTTTTTGCTCTCCTACATTTTTTCATGAACATTTTCTTTATTTTACGGATTTTATTCATTCTTTCCACTAACCCCTCTCCCCTCCCTCACTCTCTCTCCCTCACCAACACACACTCTTCTCCCGGAACACTTGTTGCTACTGAAAATGGATCAATTCGCTCACACATACTACAGAGAGTGAGAGAGAGAGTGCTGGCATGCAGTGTGTGAGACAAGAGACGCCCTGTGACCCCTGCCCTCTGAACCTCCTCATAATGAGTCATTGACTTAACAGCCAATCAAAGTAAAGCCGAGTGTCAGACAGCAGCAGCTGCTCCATGCGCACAAGCCATTTAAGAGAGGATTCATAAATATCAGTGTTATGTCTGAAATTATGAAAACATTTTAAAAAAATTAAATAAATTTGATAATTTGCCATGGTAAATCCTTTGTTTTGTTGATTAATACATTTGACTGCATCAAACTCTGATTTTTTTTTAAATGTGTTAAAAGGAAAATTGTAGACTAAATTCTAAAAAGTGCTTAAGAGAATGCCTTGGTCACAACTAAAATACTCCTATTGTGAAATTCTGTAACGTGTCTTTCACGCAGTGTTTAACATGGCTCTAAGTTATTGAAAACGTCTAGTTTGAGTTTTAAATGGAAAAGTTTAACAGAAAAACTTTCAATCTTCTTTCTTTCTGATCTGGTTTGTTAATTTGAGTTTGACATTTGAATTTACAACGTTTACTTACCCATCCTAGTGTGTTCAAACTATTTAAGTATATGTGTTTGCAGAAATGAATAATATAAGACCCCCCTTAAAATAAAGAATAATCTCTTTCAAAATTCTCTTACGTGAAACATTGAAGCTAAGCTTTATTGATTTTATCTAGAAAATGAGGCAGCTCTCTCATTCATTGTGTTTATGGAAAACTTTTGCGTTAACCAATATGGCTGACCTGCTGACAAATATAGAAAAATACTTTGTTTATGCACTTTATTTATTTCTTAAGTTCATTTTCTTAGTTCTTCTGCAGGTTGATTGTTTAAAGTATAGGAAGACAATGACCTGAGGGCTGGTTTCCTGGTTTCAAATATAAAAAGAACATATTTTTAGATATTTTGTCTCAGTATCGACCGATTGTTGCATTGATTGACCCTTTTCAAATCTTGCTATTTTAGGGAAGCTAATCAGCTGATTGGCTGGAGTGTGACCATTAATATACACACATCTGCCGTGTCATGACCCACACACGCACACACACGCACACACACGCGCACACACACACTCTTGACTCATCACCACAGACACATACACACATGGAGTCGCTCAGACAAAGAGGCTGAGACGCACCCTGTGCCCAACACACAAACACACACAGTGTGCCAGATGTCCACAAAACACACCCGCACACAGACTTTTGTTCAGATCATAAACACACCCTCTGGAGTATCCTAAAAGGGAGAAAAACACACTCGCAGTGCTGTGGTCAGGGGAACAAAAGCACAGGCTTAATCAGGTTACACAGCAGTGAGTGGAAAAGAACTTTCTCCTTAAAGGGGCAGTATTTTATTAAATCAAACGTTTAATTAAAAAAAAAAAAAAACTTGAAGAATGCTACCCATTGAGCTGGTTAGCAAACAATTTCCAATTGAAGCCAATCCTCTCTGTGTCCCTTACACACATGATAAAGATAAATATTTAAATAAAATTTAAATGAACTTAAATGGTTAAAAATATGAAATTAATGTTCTTTTACATTGTGTTTTGAAAGGTCACCTTTTCTGAAATGAAACATTATCATTAACCATCAAGAAGGGTTAGAGGTTTTGTCCAGAAGTTTTTACTATTGTACCGGTGCCTCTTTGGCACAGTCTGAAGCAATAAAAAGCCTTTTATATCAGTGCCACAAATTTGGTTTTGTTTTTTTTTTTTTGTTTTTTTGTTTTTGGCTAAATCTGGACTTTCCCCAGTAATGTTTACAAGGGTCCATCTGTCGGTCTCTGAGTCCATAACGGCTGTCTCTCTCAACAGACTCAGTGCTGTCCTTATCACAGCTCACACTGGACACCTGCTCGGTAACACCCGTGTGTTTGGCATGCTTCGTTAGATGTTTGGTCAGAGATGCTATCAGGCGATTAGGGGATTTTCACTGACTGTGTGTGTGATTGTGATTTCTTGAGCATGCTCAGTTAGAGACAGCCTAATGCACAGAAATGACTCTCGCAGACATTTATTAATCTGACATATATCAGTATATTTAATACATTTTCCAACAATACTTTTCCTTAAAACAGCCTGAAATAGTTTCTTTGTTATTGAGGATGTGGGTTGTTTTTGACTGCAGTGCTTTGAAGCCAAGACCTTTGACCATTAACCATGTGCTTGACCTCAGAGTGTGACTTTTTTCCAGCATGACCTTTGACCTGTGTAAAACTGAATACCCTACGTATGAAATTGTTTAGACCAAATTTTATTTCCTGTTCTCCTTTAGCTAATAACAGAAGAGGAGCTGGACATGCTGTGACAAACATCCTGGCCAAAGAGCTCCTCCAGGAGGACGCCCCACCCAGTGGCAGTAAAAAAACACGTTTGGACACTGTGGACGGAACTGAGGCATCGCCGGAGGACACAGGCTCTCTGGAGGATCTGCTGGACACTGCTCCGTTCCGCTCAAATTAATTGCACAATGTGACCCAAGTACTGAGTCAGTGAGGGCGGGGCTCTCGCTAACCACACCCCTCAGTAAGAGCATACAGCTTCCTACTGGCCGGCACACTGGAGATGGGGAACTGGTTTTGTTACGGTCACATGATTTTTGTGGATTTTGAGCACTCCATCACTGAAAGCACAATTGCTCATCTCTCGTCTGCTTTGGAGGCATTCAAAGATTTGAATAAAGAAATAAAAGTAGAAGAGCGCTCACTGGGAAAACTGTCTAGATGGAGCTTAATGTGTTTCATTTGATGTTTTGATGCAAAGTTCCATTTGATAAGGTTTCATCCTAGTGACTGCTTATATGGCTCTGTTTTGGGAAAAAAAAACACAAATCTTTGTTTGTTTACAATGGCTGCTGTTGTAGTTTGTGTTTTTTTTCTTCTGTTCGAAGTTGTAACAATATCAGATGTTTGAAAGTGTCATTGAACTGGAAATGCAATGTGCCAAAAACGTCGCCTGCTTGAGTCTGGTATGTTCTCACTAAGGTCTTGCACTCAACTAATAAGTTACTGTGGGCCGTCTGTTTTTCCTCTTCATTTCTAAATATCTCGCTCACTGGTAAAAATAGCATAATAATACATGAACTAATATGTAAATCATGGTCATTTGAAACTAAAACATCAGTTCCTGATTGAAAACTCCCGACAAATGGAGAAATTAATGTCTAATCATCAGTTATTAACGCACCGGTAATTGTTATTCATGAACTGATGGCATCCGTCATTGTGGAATAATCCATTAATAATCTACAATAAATATAAAGTGATTTCATATAAACCTCAGTTTGTAATAAATTACAAATTGAGTAATTGTGCAGGGTTTATTTTAATTCATAATATCCATATTATTACAGTAAACTATTAAGAAAACAATTATATGAACAGTTATACATCAGATCATGGGATATATTGTAAATAAGTTATTATTAAACATTTAAATGTTAAATATTCTGCATTTATTGTTTAATTATAGTCTTAACCAATGGACATCCCTTGATACAGATGAGAACAAAGTAGTTAAATCCTAGTTCTTATCATATTAGGAACACTTGTTGATATACATGTAAATGTTGTGATGAATAGACATATTTGATGTTTTTATAACTATAGCTATAGATAATGTGATAAACATCTGCCTCTAATAACTACTTTATTTGTAATTTAGTGCCGATTTTGTACATCAATCCATTATTTCATTTACCGGTATTTACATCCAATCATCAAGCTTTTAATAGTATGTTGTATTTTTTTTTTCCATTTAGGCTTATGATGAACTAATGTTTTCTAAAATATTAGGGTTTTTACTCTGGCTATAAAAAGTCATGACCGAAAAATATTTGAAGATGGATTTTTTTGTTGGCTGTAATCATTTATTGGGAATTTATAAGTCAACACTTACACTGTCTATAACAACAATACAGATAAGAAATATATTATTAATAAGCAAAATTATATACTGTTTAAAAAAAAAAAAAGCAAACCATTGTTATGAACACATTTATTTTTTGGGTTTGTTTTAACCCTAGATCCTTTTCTCGTGGTGATGGATGTTAATTCTCAATCAACTCACTTGAGTTAATCAGATGCATTAAAAACTGATGATTAGTTAAGTATTAATTAGCATATTTGTTAAAGTTGTCTGCCAAATCTCCAACGATTAGATAACTATTCCACTTCCATCCAAACTTTGGCGTCACTTAAGGGGGATTTCTCCTAAAAATGAAACATCTCTCTCTCCATTCAGTTTCACTCTTCTGTTGACACAAACCTTTTGAAGACTATTGGAATCTAGCAGCAGTTAACTTCAGTGGTGTGTTTATGTTGCTGCTTTACGACCAGGTAACATTTTTCAACTGAATGATGGAACTCATAAAGACTTGGAAGCACATAAGACTGAGGAACAGAGTTAAAATCATTTTCATCTGATCATTACGGCTGAAAATTATTGTTTGAATTTGTAGTAGTGAGTGTCATAAATAATCAGAGGTCTGTACGGTTAGTATTCACGTGTCTGTGGTAAATTCTTTATTTGAGCCACTTTGAACCTTGCTTAAATATATTTATTACTTCAATTTAAGCAGTTTGCAGAAATTACATCCTGCCTCAGAACACAACTGGAGATATTTCAAATAAATCAATTTTCAAGATTTTGCTATTTGAAAGAAAGTGGATATTCCCTTTAATCAGTATAATGAGGATGCCAAAACATAGTCTATAACGTTTTATCCAGATTTGAGCATCATAGAAATCATTTAATAAAAAATGTGGAATCTCTGGAATCATCTCTTTGAATTTAAATATCTTCAACTGTGTTCTGAAGGTAAACCAAAACTTCAAGAAACTGGAGTTGAGGACTTCATGAGCGAATACAAGTTTAGGGCTAGCTATCCCTTGACGTTTTTGTACAATCGTTTTAAGAACAGCAGGGAAATGGAGCTCCCATGTTCAGCTTTGAAATCCTGAATGTTTGAGGGTAGAGATCACTGTTTCCATTTAGTATCAATGCATCACACATTCTTCTAATGATTGCTAAAGAAACTCAAACGTATCTGAATAATAATGATGATGGAGCTTTTATGTAGTTTACCCATAAGCCGTAGCTTGTTTGTCATGAAACCCTGAGAAACTGTCTTCCAGATTATTCTTTGTGAAAATATTTGATCTTTAAATCAGATACACGACACACCAGCATTTCTTTAGGAGTTTGAGTGCCTGATTTTTAAGCCAAGTTCTCCAGTCGATGGTGTTTTATCATTTTCACTGGCTGTAGTTGCTTGGAGACTTGATTCACTTACAATTGAGAAGAAACTGGATTTAAAAAAATCACTGGGAGAAAAACAAGTTTTTCATTGTTTTTTTATGAAACCGTTTTATTGATTGTTGTGCTGTAAGGTAATAGAGACTGCATCGTGAGAATTATTTGAATAAATTGTGTATATTATGTTTTATGAATATTCTGTATATCGCTAAATAACGTCATTAAAATATCTCTTTAAAAATTACTCTGGATTCATCACTGTCTCCAATTTTTCTGTTTTTAGTTCGGACATGTGTAATGTTTGGTTTAATAAACAGCTGTGCTCATAAATGTACATACCATGGCAACTTTTTTTTTTTTTTTGCGTCATTTGAGTTGGACAGTTTTGTTATATCCAGGGGAGTAAAACACCTGGTGTGGTGTTTCCTCCTCTGGATTTGAAGCAGTGAATATATGTAGTTATTTATTAGTTGTATTTCCCACGGACCTAACATTCCATCAAGGCACGTTTGTTTGTGTAGCACATTTCATACACATTGGTGAGTCAAAATGTTTAGGGGAGTGATTTGAAAGTGAAAGTAGAACATTGACAAATTATAAGCTGTACTTCTAATCATACAAACAAATAATTAGTATTCATGGGATAAAATAAAACTGAGAAGTTCACTGTCATAACATCAGTGCTTAGAATGAATGTGAATAATAAACATTGTAAGTGAACCAATAAAATCGTACTAAAGCAACCTGGAAAAATGAAATCAGCCATTAGATTAATTTAATTTAAATATCTGTAGACTTTAATTTTCCTTTGAATCCACAAATCCATGTGATTTAAAGTGATGTCAGACACTTTTTACAGCTATAACAGCTTCAACTCTTCAAAGAAAACTCATCCATGTCCAAGGAACATGTTCAAGAGAATTCCATTCTTTTAAAAGAACCTTTTTGAGAAAACCTGGCTCCACATTCTTTTTTTCTTATCAAAGGGTTTCTATCAGGTATAGTACCTCATCCATGTTTCTACGGCATTCACCTTGTGCAGTGCAGTGATTTTGAAGGAAGAAGGTACTGTTTCACTCATGCTACAAAGTTTAGAGCATGTTTTGCTGAAAACAACCCCACTTCTTATTTTCTCTCCATCAAACTACACAGTTGTAGAAAGCAGACTGACTAGAATCATTCTGAACGCTCTCAAACCCAGCTTTCTCTATCAGATTGCCACGTGGAGAAGCATGATTGGTTAGCCCAGGAGCAGGACTGGTCAATGCAGAGAGCATGTGCTGCTCATATATGAAGCATGTGAACATTCAACATCTATTTTACTCTTTCTTTCATTTCTAAATATTTAAGCTAAGTGGAGATCGGAAGGAAAGAGAGAAAAGCAAATGACTGCTTGTCACTTGCACATATAATTTTTTTGTATTTTTAGATACAGTTTAGCTTTAAATTGGTAAAAGTGATTCACTGATTTGACTTTTTTTTGTCAACATTTATAGTCTTGGCAATTAAATCAATATTTACAGATAATCTTATTATGCAGTATCCGTTATCCCTGTGACTTCCTGTATTCCTGAGTTTATGTACTATGTAAAAATTAGCTGCTCTCTTTTGACGGTGCTAAATTTACACCTAAATGTTAAGGTAAATATTAGATCACTCCAATTGAATAAAGTGCTGCTTTCAGGGATCATACAAATTAAAATGAATATGAAGAATTTTTTTAAATCGTGTAACACATGTCTGTTGGGATTGTTGAACCGCGTTGATGGATAGTTTGCTGTGACGGGTACAGCACGGCTCAGACATTCCTCTGTGTTCATATGAGTGCTGGTTTTAAGTCTCATGTGTGCTGAGAAATGCAGCTGTGATTTGGAATTTCCAACCCAGAGCCGCACACAGAGGGAGATGTGTCTGTTTCAGCTCATATACAGAGAAAAATGTGTTGTGCATTCAGTTCACTGACGGCACAAAGTCAAATATCCTGTTTTTGAGTCGCCTGGCACATGGGCAAATTCAGAGACCCCAACTTGTGTGTTTCTCAGGGGCTGTTCTGAGAGAGATTCAGTGAGACAGGGAGAAAGATCTGGAATGTTTGTGTTGGGCTCCGTCCATTCCCTGTAAGCATGATGATTATTTTTCCGCTAAGAATAGACTCAAACTCATCTAGAGATGGTGGAAAGCAGAGGCGGTCTCTGGGTTGATGTGATTCACTCTGTTTCTAATCTCTACATGACACTAGGCCTGTGTTCCACTCTGAATTTAGACTCAGGAACTTCTTTAAACACTCTTCCTGTCGCTGAATACAGGGGTTGTTTTCGGCAGATCTTGCCCAGTGACAATGACATGTCCTCATTTTTTTCCAAAGACCTGGAGACCCCTATCTAGGAGTTAGGCTGAATAAAATGGATAGATGTAAATCTTTAATTTTTATTGTTAGTTGTGCGGTTAGAAATAATGTTGTGGAGTTCAAGCCAACTACATTAGCATTTGTGTGTAAGGCTAGTAGTTCATCTGAAATGACATTTCTGTAGAATATTTATTGCAGAAGTTATTTATTTGGTGCATGATCCCATTCAACCCTTCTCTTTTTACAGAGATGTATTCTGGGTCATGGCCCCAATAAAAGTGGACTACGACACATTTGATAATTCATACCATAGTATTAGTTGCAGTCGGTTTTCAGTCTAAATGTTTGATCTATTGCAGGAAGTGTAGATTTGGAAAGGGGTTTCATGGGCAATGATGCATTTTCATATATTTTCATTGGCACCTCTGACCCCTGATGGGTTCATAAAAACAGCTCTCCCTTCTCCAGCAGCTTTGGAGAACAAGGGGTTTTAAAGACTACCTTTGAAAAATGGGTTCAAGGAAAGATTAATTATTTAGGACATATTTCATGGTAAACAGTAATTCAGAAAAGAAAGAATTTGAAGAAATGATGAGCTGTGTTGAACAGTTACAGGGAGTTTCAGATTAAATTAAATTGACTTATTGACAAGGTTTTATTATAAAGTGGTACCTTGAGATACAAATGCTTCGAGTTACGAAATGTTCGAGATAAGAAAGGTCTTGCTGGGAAATATTTTGTTTCGAGATACACAAAAAATTACAAGATACGAAAAACCCCAACAGTTCTGCTCTATTATCCGCTTAAGTCTGACGTCGCGCTGCGCTTCCGGGTCCTGGTGCTCCATTCTCCGATTGCAGACAGTGCTTAAAGGGGCTGATAGCTTTAAAACACTTTAAATCAGTTTTAAATCGAGCAAAACATTATGTATAGATTACTAATAATGTACTATAACAAAAGTTAGAGGCAAGGTGTCCTGAAAGAAATAACGTTTATAATGTGGAAAGTGCTGTTATGTAGCGCAAGTTAGAGAAACCCAGTGCGCTCTCCTCAAAAGCGCTCTCCCTCCATCCCTTCTCACACGCTCGCTACTGTCTACGCATGCGCTTGAAACTGTGTTGGTTTGAGTAATTTGTGAAATATCTCAAGAAAGTTAACTTTCATACGTGGTGCCGTAATGCCATCAGCTCCGCCTCTTCCAACACATCGCTTCACTCAAGGTAAGGTTTCACATTTTTGTACATATGTATTTTGCATGTGTTTCATTCTGTTATTTTTTTTATCATTTATTATCATTAACAATGTGTACATTTAAGGAATAAAGAAACATTTCTTGATTTTTCTCTGCTTTTCCATTTTTTTATCAACTTATACTGTTGTTTCTGAGAGCTGTTGCACGGATTAGACTTTTTACATGTAAAACTTGCTTCGAGATACAAAATGTTTGAGATACAAAAGCCACCCTGGAACGGATTAATTTCGTATCACAAGGTACCACTGTATATGCCTTGATTCACCAGTGCCTGCACAGTGATGTCAGTACTTCATTGGATCCCTCCTCCTCATTACATTAATAAACCCATCGTGTGCCATCAGCTCACAGTCTCACCTTGAGACCAGTAATGGCTCAAAAGTAGGTACAACAGTGGGTTAATTGGGTACACCTTGCTAGTACCAGGTTGAATGCCAGTGTGCCTTTAGAACTGCCTTAATCCTTCAACAAGAGGGAAACATTCCTCAGAGAGTTTGGTTCATTTTGGCCTGATGGCATCACACATTTGCTGCAGATTTGTCACATCCATGGAATGAATCTCCCTAAATGTGCTCTCTTGGATTGAGATCTGCTGACTGTGTTTGAGAACAGTGAATTCTTTGTCATGTTCAAGAAACAAGTCTGAGATGATTTGCGCTTAATGACCGGGTGCCATAACCATTGACACAAGGCAGGATGCAATCATACTTTCATGTGGACTCCGCCAGCATTCATTTCAGACAGACCCTACCTTCAAAATGTGGCAGCAGAACTTGAGACTCATCAGACCAGGCAACGCTTTTGCAATCTTTTGAGTTACTGTTGCCTTTCCACCATTTCGAACCAGTCTGACCATTCTCCTTTGACCTCTGGCATCACAAGGCATTGCACCCACAGAACCTACTGCTCACTGGACATTTTCTCCCTTTTTGTACCATTCTCTGTAAACACTAGAAAGGGTTGTACGTGAAAAGCTTCCAGTTAAAATAACTTGAAATGTACTTTAATGATGCGATCAATACAGAATACAACTCAAAATTTTTTCTTCTAATGGTCTGCGTGTTCTTGATCTCTCTCTTCCCCTTTCTCTCTCTTTCTTCTCAGACCTTCTGGAGATCATCTTGAAAGTCAGGCTCTCCTTTTTTTGACTGTCCAAATGTTTTCTGTAAGCTTTTATTTTATTACATCTTTTCAGTTTCGCCATCATTCTCTCTTGTGTGTGGTCGTGTGAGTGACCAGCCAATCGGTAACCAGGACTGGAGTTCTCAGACAGCTGATAGGCTGGCTCATTGTCGCTGTGGTATCCAGGAAGCACTGTGAGATTGAGAGAGAATGTGAAGGAGGAATGGAGAGAAAGAAAGAAGTATGTCAGAACGTCTTCATGGGGAATTTGAACCGAAAAATCCTGAACCTTTGCAGTAGCGTGTTAGTTGTAGTGGGTCTGTAGAGGGTTATATCTGCTGCAAAACCAGAAACAGGACACAGAACACAGGGCTCTAAAATTGGCATGGAAATATTTCTTTCCCAATCAATGTATGAAAATAGTGTGACTGCGGCAGAAACCTGTAAGGTACATACTTACCAAAAATAAGCCAATGGAATAGTAGAGTGGCTCAGACTCAAGATAAAGAGAGTTTGCATGTTCTTCTTGTGCTTGTGCAGGTTTCCTCCCACATCCCCAAAACATCTTTCAGTTCAATTGTCATATTTATTTATAAAGCACATTTAAAACAACCAGGTGACCCGAGTGCTGTACGGGTAATACATAAGAATAATAACACCTCGACAAAGAGTTAAAGCTCTTCCACACACCGTGCAGAGCAGGTTGTTCCACAGTTTAGGGCCCACCACTAAAAAAGCTTGATCTCCTCTGAACACAAGCCTGGATTTAAGGAGAGTAAGGCTGCAGCAGCTCTGACAAGTACAGTGGGGCCAATGAGTTCAAACATTTAAAAACAATTAATAGAATTTTAAAAAGAATTCTAAAAGCAACTGGGAGCCAGTGTAAGGAGGAAAGAATAGGAGTAATGTGCTCCCGTTACCTATTGCCCGTCACCATTTTGATCACCCTGTAGTCTGAGAAGAGTACCTTGATCCAGGCTGACACACAGCGAGTTGTGATGAATGAATGGATGACTCTCTCCAAGTCGTCCCGTGGGAGAAACTTTTAGATTTTAGCAAGAAGCCTGAGTTGGAAATAGCTTGATTTTAAAACAGCCTTGATTTGTTTATCAATTGATTTCTCTACATTTTTCTGGGGGAATGCGGACGTGGGATGGACCCGTGTCTTCCCCAATTTGAACAAAAGATGAGCACCACAAAATCCCCACCAGAACCAAGTGGTTTAGGAAAATAGATGGCTAAACTGTCACAATGGTCATTCATTTCAGATAACAGAATGATGATCATATCTTGTTTGTCAGTTGGTTGACTAGTCTGAGTGTAGTGATGAGCTGATTGGACTCTGTTGTTCACTCAGCTTCCAGACTCTGTTAACATATAGGTCAGACTAGGATAGTTGTACCTCGTGCTGCCCCTCAGGCTCTGTCTGATGATCTGACCACTGTGAATCAAGGCTTTAGTGTTTCTTTGTGTTAATGATGAGTAGAATAGTGTCTCTCCCTCTTCCTGATGCTGTGTGTGAGAGCAGGGGTCAATGGCCTGAGGAAGCATTGGGTTATGTGTGTGTGTGTGTGTGTGTGAGAGAGAGAGAGAGAGAGAGAGAGAGAGAGAGAGTTGAACTGATAAAGAGAGACTCATTGTACTGGAAGTGTGTCAGAGACCCCTTTCATAGGGCTGCTCATTAAATTGTTTTCATCTTCTTCCACTTATCTTGTGGCGGGTCGCAGGGAGAGCAGTCTAAGCAGGGATGCCCATATATGCCTCGTTTCGGACACCTCCAGTTCACCCAGGGGGACACAGAGGCATACCCAGGCCTAGTCTCTCCAGTATTTCCAAGTGTTTCCCAGGGCCTCTTCCTAGATGGAAATGCCTGAAACACCTACCCAGGGTGACGCCCAGGAGGCATCTGAAGCAGATGCCTGAGCCACGTCAGCTGGCTTCTCTCAATGGCTCTACTCCAAGGCTCTACTCCAAGCCTTTCCTGAGTGACTGAGGTCCTCACCCTATATCTAAAAGAGTGCCCAACCACCCTGCAAAGAGCATTTTCAGGGTCGTATCCAGGATCTCATCCTTGCGGTCATGACCCAGAGCTCATGGCCATTGGGTTATGAAAGTAGTGTAGGTTCAGTTTGCAGCTCAGTTTCTTCTTCAGATCAGTACATCGACTGCATTACAGCAGACACTGCACCAATCCATCTGTCAATCTCTCGCTTCATTGTCCCCTTAATCGTTAACAAATCCCCAAGATGCTTAAACTCCTCCACTTTGGGCAGGATCGCTCCATAACATCAGAAGGAGGAAACCGCTTTTTTTGGACTGAGAACCATGGCCTCAGATTCGGAGTTGCTGGTGGTAATTTTTTTTTTTTTGTAATTATTTATTAAATTATTTTCTACACTGTACGATCTGTGTAAAGGAGTTGCATTCATCTCATGCAGGTTTCATGTTACATGCAGGTATTACCTTTTATTTTGAAAACAAGATTCTAGCAATTTCTCGGGTTTGCTTTTGTTTAATTTATGCATTATTCTTAAAAAAATCTTTTTTAATGTAAATTTAGTCTTTTCTTTATTTATTTTACTGATGCACTCCTACTTACAAATCCTTTTAAGAGTTCTATCTTATTGAACAAAATATTTTCATTTAAATATTTGAAGATTTGACTCAAATTAAATGATCACAAATTATTATTTAATTGATTTGAGTCTAATTATTTTGATTGTGTTGAAATTGAAATGTATTTATTTAGAATCTGTTCTTTAATGCCTTGTTTACCAAGAAAATGATGTTTATTAATAAACGAATTCACGGACCTTCATTTAATCCACCTGAAAAGTTTTCCCTGCTGTGAGCTCATCGTTGTATGAGATGCAGAGGAGCGTTGTATGCGTCAGACTGCATGAATCACTACAGCTTCCTCAAGCTCATGACTAACTGGGACTTTTGTGCAGGATTTCTGGTGCAAACGGTTGAAAGAAAGAAAGAAGACTTGCATCATCTGCCCTTCTCAAACCCAACTCATAGCTCTTAGATTATTTTTGGGATTTAAAGTGGTCTGGGTCAGTAGATCTGTGATGACTCTGCACAATGAGGAATTCTCTTCCTGCCAGTGTTGAAAGAAGCTGCTGTTGCTGCATTTCTGGACTGTGTTCAGAGGTCAACTCAAACAGAATCTCTTTGTTCTAGATCATATGTGGCTGTCTCTAGACAAATGTGAGTCTTACTTCAAAGTGTTGGTTTAACGCGAAGATCTTAATTCTTGACACAAAACAAGCAATCAGTTCATTTGATCCCTTCTGGAAATTAAACTGGAAAGAAATTATTAAAAAAATATGTTTATCTTTTTAATAAAAATAGTTTATTCTAAGTCAGAAGTCATATGTATTAAAAGAGGTTAGAGCTTTTTTGTAAGTAAATGCTTTTTTTCTTCTAAAAGAGCGAAGCAGATTATGTTTCTGGTTTTGAGCTCTCCATAAAATAATTGAGCTGTGATTAATGAGCTTGAGGCATGACTCCACAGTGTTTATCTGATAGCTGGGTGTTATATTCCTCGCTATTGCCGGGTTAAGCATTTCACAAACTGTTAAGAGCTATATCCCAGAATATCCTCAGCAGTTGCTCCATTGCCTTGAAAACACCTGTCGCCATGGTTCCCAACTGTTAAAAAGCCAGAGAAATCTGATTTTCGATGTAGATAATATGATGTAGACAAATTGATGTCCCTTGTTCCAATCCTACCCATTGAACTCTCCAATATCTCTCCTCTGGAGTTTAAAATCACTCTTTTTAATACACAGCTGTTCATCTGTTTTCCACTCTTGGACTCGGATTCAGAAACAGTGTTCAGTCTGCTTTTTGACATTAGATCTTGATTTAAAATATTAACATAACGTTTTTATTCAGCCACAAGTCCAATTTGAGCCAAGACTCATGTTGTTGGCTCAATGTTCGTCTAGTCTTAGATTGGATGTTCGTCTAGTCTTAGATTGTTTTTAAATTCAACCCTTTATGTTTTAGGCATATACTTTTTCAGTGTAATCAAACTTTCTATTCATGTAGACATCTAACCCTATTTTTCTGTCCATACCTTTGCTCTCTTTGTTTTTTTCTCTTCTTGTACGCCTGTCTAAATTGTCTCTATCTATCTGACTCTCTGAATTGCCCAACTGTACTCAATATGATTGTCTCTCTTCTTAAACTGTGTGTCTTCCGGTGCCCATCTCCAGTGAACATTGAGCAAGAGTTGGGGGTACACCCTGTACAGGCCGCCAGTCCATCACAGAGGGTATTGTAGTATTTTCTGTGTTCAACATGATTGTATTAACCCTTAGAAGTATGGGGCCTTTTTTTACTACTTTCTCTAATAAATTACCTTTAAAACAGTTTTTTGTAGCAATGCTTGATATCATCTTTTCAGTACAACCCTAACTTGTTTTTTTTCCCCAAACATTTTTAAATAACAACAATAAAAAGTATAAAAATAGAATTCAAAGTATTAAATAGTGTAGTTTTTCATAAAGAGTGTTGACTAAAAAACAGGCGAACCTCGCCTAAACCGTATACACTTCTTTTCTGTCAGAGCTTTGAAAAACACAAGCCACGTCACAGGTCTTGTACATCTAAGGGTTAACCCTTTTTTCATCTCTAGATGGCTCCCATTTGGGGTCTGTAAAATGAAACTGAAAGACGATCATGCATTCTAATATTTTAATTAGAATTAGCTTGAAAGTTGGTAATTAATCATAACTCTTGTAATGCTTGTTTAAAACCAAAAATTACCATAATAACCCTTTCTAAACCTACACAAATTTGTATTCTAAATGAAACAATAGGGCGGTTGCGTCATTCCTACGTATTTCAAAACAGCCAGGGGGATTGGCACAAGCACCGGTGCATGCAGAGGCTTTAAGAATAGATTTCAAGTTTGTACAACATGCGTTTATCATTTTTTGCAACCACTATTATTTTTTCATTTAAGGTTCTGTTAGTTGCTGGAAGTCATGAAATCCTGCAGGTTTTAGTTCCAATACTGCTTCTAAACACATACCACTACAAACATCAACTGACCGACCAGAAGCTACACTTTGCAGGGCTAACAAGCCTCTTGTGACATTAGAGGTTACATACAAATGAAAATCGACTTTATTTAACCCTATGAAAGTTAATAAAAGAATTTGATTAAAAACGGCAAATGGAAATTCTCATTTGTTTTTGCTTTCGTGCCTCTTTTAAAACTTCAACACGATGGTTTGCATAATTTTTTACGAACAGATGGTGAGATCACAGGGTTTAAATGAGGGCTTGCTTCCACAAGAGGTTTCAATTTCATATTTGGCATCGTGTTTTAACATATTATTTGCTCTTCATGCTTTCTTTAGTCGTGAATGTTCTGACATTGCTCTCTTGCTAGTTTTGTACTCTTCATCCATTTAATGTGAAATCCACAGCGGACACATGTTTTGTATGCAGTACTCAGTTTTATACAGTTAGATGCAACTAAGTTAATCTTTTATGCGTGCAGCACACTTGATGTTTGGTTGTGTGTATTGATAATAATTGCATATGGAACATATTAACAGCACTGCAACGTTTCCATATTTTTTATATTAGAGACTTAACTTGAAATGGATTAAACCCACAATGACATCATGAACAAACACTTGAGTATTCAGATCATCCCTGAGATGTTTATATGGGTTAAATAGATTCCACCTCTGGTAAATTCAGCTGATTATACATGATTTGATGTTTCCACAGATGACTGGCTGTTTTGGATTTAAACATGGGTTGCTTCAAGCTGTTTGTAGATGGCAGTGATTAGCATTTGTTCAAAGAAAACATTTTAAACCATTTTAATTGAGAACCTTTTATTTTGAAATGTCAGTGTTCAGGAACGAAAATAAAACAGCAATATAAATATTAGAATATAAAATGCAAGAAGCACACAGGAGGTGGGAAACAAGCATCAGGTCAGAGATGTTACAGCAGGATTACAGCATCAGCACTCACACTCACGCTCACACACGCACGCAGACTCACAGGTAATAGAGCTATTCAGATTCTTCATATAGACATTATGGAGAATTCTCACAGTAAGCACGACTGAGATCACTCAAGTAACTCATGAGAACTTCAGATCGGTTTGTTCTCCATGTTGCATCATGGAAAGCATGAGAGGAAGAACACAAAAATATATGCAGGACATCACAATGTCTAGACTACGAGTGTCACTATTTAGATTTAAAGTTAAACTCTTTATTTACAGGTGCGTTAGTTGGCCTTCATAGGACTAAAGGACTACATTGGCAACACAGAGTGTCAAAAGTGAGTTTTTTTATGTTGTTTTCTCAATTTAGTTTTTTTTTCTGAAAAATACAATGACATTCCAGTAGTAAGCCATTCCACTTTGATCATCTCTTTTCTATTTACAGAGGAATATTACGCTAGTGGTCGGACTGCTTATTGAAGGGTAAATTGAACCATATTTAAAAAAAAAATACTACAGAGTGAATTAGGTTAAGATTGTTATTTATGCTTGATGTACATTCAGCAAGAGCAAGGTACCCAAGTGACAGCATCCTATTCGAAAACAAATTTGGATTATGGGTGTACCATGCTTATTTTACTCATTGGTTCATTTAGGGATATGGTAATAGGGTAGTTTACCCCAAACTGCAGTCAATGAGTGCATCTACATGCCTGTTAGTAAGCTGATTGTGCTCTGTTTATTGTGAAAAAATGTATAGTATATAAAATTCCATTAGAATCAAACCCAACATGTAAACACATCAAGCAGCGTTCCAGCAGATTTTCATGCGCCCCTGTCTGAGGAACACATTGACAACAGAAGTAAGTGTTGGAAATCCTACGGTAACTAAGCTACAGTACGTCTGGTTTGATGTTAAATCTGATGTAAGAATTAACGAGTATTGAAACATTCGACTAGATTGATGTGTGGATAAACAGCAACTGTGTGAGGATGTGCGGTAGTTTGGACTCTACTCCCTTCGTTTCTTATGCATGAGGGAGCCCTGACCAATTCTAGACAAGGGTAGCATTTAGCACGCTCAAACTCCCAAATCACGTTGTTGAATGTTGGTGCATTGACACAGGTGCAGAAGAAATGAGGTACACCAGCACATCCTCTAATGGACCTACTGCAGAGGTCTGATGCTCATTACTGTACTGTGACATCACTTTGTGAAACTTTGCAAAATCAATTTACAGTGTTCTTCACTTAATTTCTTCCATGTAAACACACTCATTGACTCTAATGGATGTAAACCTTTTGGAGTTTACTACTTCTTCTGAACCAAACAGAAGAACAATTGTAGAAACACATTTTAATGCTGCTTTCAGTTTAATGTGAACTACTGTTTTCCTTGCTGCTCATTAGAATGATGTCTTTGTGTGCTCAGAGCTAACTTTGTTAAGTATTTATCATAATAACATGAACAAAGTGGATCTAAGACAGCAGACGCCTGTATTAGACGTCATTGACTCGTTTAGTCACAACCAGCACTGACAAAGAGCTTCAACACTTCAGAACAAATACTGAAATGCTTCGGAAAATATTCCACTGCTTCGTCTTGTAATAACGGACAGCTCCCATAATGAAAGCGGACACGGCCAGCAAAAAAAAAAAAAAAAACAAAAAAAAAAAAAAAACATTCAATCAACATAAAAAAGCAAAAACCACCAAACTCTGGCTCAGTGAGACACAGGGGATTGAATGTACATCTTTAAAACAAAGACCGAAGAAAAGATCTTTTTTTTCATGTAGGGGTCCGGTGGTGTGGAGATTATCCAAGCGCAAAAAACAGCATGCAGCGGTAAGCCCCTGACACCTATAGAAAAGTTCATAGTGGCAAATAAATCATAATCGTCAGGTGTTTTACCAGGTGTGAAGTAAATCCAGCACCGTCTGTGTGAACACACTTCCTTGTGTTTGGAAGATCACGGTAAAGTACTGCAGTAAATACATCAATGGCTAAATATATGCAGGAATATATTGAATGAATGTTGATGAAAAGTTCTCATGTAATAACTGATTTTCTTTTCCCTCATGTTTGACCTAGAAATACAGTTTCTTTTCCAGATTTATGACTCGGCACAAACGTGAGACATACATCCCGAAAAAGAATCAGCATTTGGTAATAAATGCTCTGGGAACGGCAACAGATGATGTGACGACGCTCTTTTATCTTTTTCTGTGTATCCATCAACTCTCTACTTCTTCTCCTTTTTGGATGCCTTCTTCTTGCTGGCAGGTGTTTGGGCAGCTTTGGGGGGCTCCTGCTGGACTCCGGCATTGATAAGGGCCTGCTGGGGAGCAACGAGGGCTTGCTGAGGCACCTGCTGTGGGTTCTGCTGGTTCAGAGTGGCAGTGCTTCCTGGGATGTACACGTTCTGCCGGTAATCAGGAACATGCTGCAGGGTGAACTGAGGGCTGTAGCGGGTGCTGAGGCCCATGGTGCCAGGAGTCAGAGTGTTGGTCGCCTCGTTGACCTCTGCACACAAACACAGAGAAAGCATCTTCTTATTTGGTTGGGTGAGATATGGGTAGTTAAGGTTGGAGTGAAGGTTTAAGATAAGATGCTACCCTTTTTTCCTCCTGCACTAGTTTTCTCCCCTACCTGCCCTAAAACCCTTTCTCCATACCCCGCCCTTCCCATTTCATTACCACCTTTGCCTGGTCATCACCTCCTCCTTCTCATCTCCCATCAAATATTGTTCTCTTTAAAATACTTTTAGAATTATAAGTCAAAAAATAGATTTTTAACATGGGAATTAGTTGTTTCACAGCATTGCATCGTATGTATAGAACACCCAAAAGTAAACATGATGCAATGTGTGTATGCCTTGTGAAGCTAATATAAACAATCCCACATGGAATCACTGAAAGATTAACCTTCAGGACAACAATATCTTTGCGACTCCAGGAAAAGGGTCAATTCCTTTAAACGAATAGTTTAATAATCTTAAAATGATGTAACCAGTAATTTCCACTATTTCAATGTGGTTTATAAGTTAGCTAAACTTCACTGTTACAATGTGACCTAAACAATTTTAATAGTTAATAATAACAGTGTTCCAGAATAAATATTACATGATAAAGAAAACAAATCAATAAATTTCAGCATGGAAAAGTGGCACATGGCTACTCCCAACCCAAGGCCTCTCAAATTATATCCCAGCAGTCACATACAAGTATAACAAACCTACCATTGGCGGCTGCCATCAGTGCCTGCAGCTGCTCAGCTTCAGTGGGGGGGTTGGGCCAGGGTCCTGTTCCCATGGTAACCTCGGGAGTGGCAGCAGCCCTGCAGAGAAGAAGAGAAGTGTCAGCAAAATCAGGCCTTTCTCCGCTGGCACTGACAGCAACAGCTGCAATTAAAAAGAAAGTTTGTTCATAATAAACAGAATAAAGAATAAAAATCTAAATCTGTTTCTAGTACAACGAGATACTCGCTCGAATTCTACACTACATGGGAACTCACCACTTTGGAAGATTTTAGAAAACAAACACTCACACAGCATTTGCATCGAGGGACCATAGGGCTGGATTTCATAGATCTCATCCCATCACAAACACTTTTAACTAAAACTTTACTAACAGCTTATATAATTGTTCATTAAACTCCCTTCAGATTCTTTCTAATTAAAGTGGAGCATTTTTATCTCACTGAAAAAAACAGTTGGTTGCAGTAATGTTAGTTAAAGATCGTAAGTACCGAAGTAAAGATTCAGATTTTTAAATTTCTTAGAATTCAATACAAAACGTTTTCTTCAAGGATTCAAACAATAAATCTTGTGAAGAACTATAAAAGGAGTAAGAACAAAGGCCATTCAACGTTCACTCTTATCGTTATTATAAACCACCTGGAATATTTTATAACATACTAAAGGAAATAATTAGCCAATAATTGTTAGCAGTTTACTGGCCCCGTCCTGTTTAACTCCAACAAAACAGACACTTGAAAAATAGGTCACAGTGACAGAAAATTTAGCATAAAAAAATCATTCTCTCAGCTCTTTCTGTAAACCTAATGTTAAGAACTGTTGTTTAGTGGAGTGTCACTTCCTGTCACATAAATAAACCCTTTTTTGTTTTACTAAGTTTTCAGAAATAAGAAAAGCTGGAGCAGTCTGAAGACAACTAGAGATGAAAAGAGTGAAAGATGTACTGGCCAAGTATTAGAGTCAAGAGTGCCAAGAAGAGGGGAGCCAGGGGGAAGCTGTTCTTTTGGAGCTAAAAAAAATATAATGAAAAGCAGAGCTGAGGACACTTGAGCATTTCATACTCGAAATCAGAACACAGAGAACCTCTTAACTGGGAAATGTAAATCGACAAATCAAATCATAACAAAAACATTTACCAAACTTTGC
Organism: Danionella cerebrum; assembly: GCA_007224835.1. NCBI lineage: Eukaryota > Metazoa > Chordata > Actinopteri > Cypriniformes > Danionidae > Danionella > Danionella cerebrum. Next base: position 231,598 of record SRMA01026451.1, read on the forward strand.
TTTTTCTAGTTCCATAAGGTTTGAATCTATTTAGAGCAAAAAAAAGTATTTTAAACTGTTTAAAACAGTGGAAGTAAATAGCTCATGATTATATTCTGCAAATATTCTTTATAAAACCTTTACAATCTGTTTGAGGGGTTGGAATGTCATTTCTTGAAAGTTGACCATCATTGGTTAAAGGCATGAGTCCAGATAACTATCATAGTCTAAGCATTCTCTTTCAGCAATAATTTAATTTGATAAAAAGGCTAGAAATTTGAACCCAAATGTTTGGTTATCATGTCTTTTTTTAAACATATTGAGATTTGTATAATTGAGGATACTATAATATTAATCTAATTCCTGAAATTTTGCTGCGTCTGACATTCTGCATTGGCAGTAACTCTGGAAGCATCTCAGCTGTTCAAATGTTATTCCTCCAAAAGTTCTGGAAACATCTTGTGAGGGCATAGGAAGACTATGACAGACCCCTATGGTTGAGAAAGGCAAGCTTTTTAGCGATTCTTTTAACAAAGGTATACATTTATTTTTATTCACAACAGCCACAAAAAGCTAAAGTAGAAGTGGGAGAAAAAATAAACTCTTTGGATTTGTTTTTAGAAAGTAAAAAATTTATATTGCACTTGAGGTTTTAAGTTTTCTTTTGGAAACTCAATATAAATCTACAACAAAAGAAAATATAGTTGAACTGAATATGATTACAATCCCAAACTTTTGAGGGACACCACCCCACAAACTGCCATTTCTTTAAGATGCTTTCTGTAAAGTGTTCAAATAGACCACAACTCGGCACACAAACAAAAGTGTGAAGATAAGACAGCTCACGCCAACACAAACAACATCCCATGATCAGACATGAAGGAAATGACACTTCCTGTGGTCAGCATTATCACTTCCTGTGGTCACATTATCACATCCTGTTGACCAGATTGCATGGATTACACACTATTTTGTCATTGTTAGTAGCTGTTCATTCATAAAACTTTAATTTCATTGTTTGTGGGTCAGTTCCTGTGTATTCCTACGTGCTATTTACAAAATGAACATGAGGGAAAAACAAGCAGGTAAAGAACTAAAGTGGCAAAAATGCAAACAATTTATAAGAAAGTGATCGTTTTTATGTTATGAAAATTATAAATGAAACAAAACAATAATACACACCACAATCCACTACAGTCTACCCAGAGAGTGGGATGTCTCCTGACACACCGAATAACTATAATGATGGACTACTGGACTCTAATACGGAACCTAGAGGAACCACGAGCTATACTCTTTAATACCTCAGCCGTCTTGTTGGAGTCCATCGTTCATGAGCTGCTTGAAATGGGAAAGAACTGAAAATATTTGATGTATTAGTTTTGTATTAAATAATGAAGCACTGTTCACTCCTAAGCTTTAAATATTTGTTATCTTCATTTATAGAGGGTTATTTGTTTTTCTATTTAAGTTTGGTTGCACTAATTCTAAATGTTATCTAAGGTTTATCAAATTTTAGTAAACGTATTTAAATTTATCAAAGTGTTAATAGATTACACAAAGTAAAATCTTGACTAATTCAATCTCCAAAAATTTGACACCCCAAAACTAAAAGGGTCAGTTTAAAGTTTTGGGTCAAAATGTAATTTTTTACAAATGTCTTGAAACTCACACCAGTGAATGTGCATAAGTTGACTTGGACAATAGTTTAGTTTTTACCCTTAAACCCTGGACTGGAAAGCTGAACATGCTTTGTGTAAATATACTGGTGGCTTAGCCTGAGATCCCAATTGGTTATGGTTTATCCGGAGAAATGTCCAGATGTTAGGTTCTGGGTCAGTTTTCAAATGAAAAAATCCCCTCCTCTTTTTGGTGCGAGGGAAATCCATTTTTATTACCCCTACAGATCAACTACAAGTTTCACTTGATCTGGAAAAACTTCTACAACAAATGTGTTGCAGAGAGTGCACATAGGTCAACCTGGACATCCATAAAGATTTATAGCTGATATCTAAAAACTGAGATCCGTGTATCTAAACTGGTACCTTAGCCACATTTGTTGGTTTCTGGATAAAAATAATGCAATGGTTTTTAGAATGTTTAGAATATTATATTGCAAATATTCCCAATGAATATAGCTGGATTGAAACATCACACAGCTCTGTGAAGAATCTCAATCCAACTGAAACTAAACAAAATGATTTTATTTCTTCCAAATGGCTTGTTTCAAACATCTTCTGTCAACCAGGAATGTGTTGTATAACATTTGTTATGGAAACCAATGCGCTGTTTAAACACACAGACCAGAGAATCTCATTCCTACTGGTTACATTTCAGAAACCCCTCCACTAGGCAGCAGATGACTGGTTAATGTGATGTCAATCACACTTAAAAATGAAATGATCTGTTACAGGGCTTTGCTTTAGCTCAGCAGACATTAGCATGCATTAAACCCCACTGTCCACCTCTTTTACTCTGCTTTCCAGCCTCCCTCTCTCACTCTTGGCAGAGTGAGTGATTGGGGGGGGGGATGGGGGGCTGAGCCTGAATAATAGCAGACATTTTGTCAAAAAGAGCACATTAATATTCAACACACAGCCACATACTTTCTCTTTTTGTTGCTATGAGTATTTCTTTGGGGATAGGGGAGTGCTTGTCTTAATTGTAACTGTAATGATATTGTCTTGTTGTCTGCATTAAACCAAAAGTAAATCCCAATGAGCACTTTTTAAATGCTCTAAATAAGCTTTGATAGACATCTTTTAATGTTAATTTCTCCTCTGAAGAGCCGTACAAAGATTTTGTGTGTTTGAGGGTAGATCAGAAGTTGAATTTCAGGATCTCAGCTTCTGGGCAAGAATTTAAGCTGTAAATATTTTAAGCTTTTTGAAAAATGTAACACATTTGGGTCACATACAAAAAATGTATTTTCTTAAATATTTTCCAGCTGTGAACAATGGCCTTTTTTTACACTACATTATTTCTGCCTAACGTCTAGTTATACATAGGGAAGTGACTACAACATGTGGAATGTCCTCTTTATAAAAGGTTCTTCTCCAAAAATCAGTTTCGGGCAAAATACCCCTAACCCACTCTAGAAAGTCGTATAATTCCAATTAACTATTAACTTTTAATAGCTAACAAAATAGTTGCATGTTATATAATGATATATATAATAATATATAATCTGTTACAACCCTCTACTTCATCGAGTACTTGGTATCACCCAGACACCTATGCATTCCCGTTATTTGTTATGTGTTTGTAAGTGTAGTCATCAGACATGTAAAGCGATAGAAAACTATATGTATATTTGTTGCAATCCAACAGCTTGCTAAAAGAAATCAAGAAGCTAAGGCTAAAAGGAGAAAGTGGTAACTGGAGATAAATTTGTCATTTTAATACGCTTAAACAACTTAATAAAAAAATAAAATCACGTCTCTCACTCTAAAAATGCTAACAAAGCTGAAAAAAATGTATTTAAAAAAAAGTAATGAACATTATTTACTGGTGATCCTTTGGAAATACAGGAAATTACTTTATTTATTGAGATCTCAACCCCCCGCAATGCTCAGGACATAGTTACGCCCTTGTGTAAGTGACTAATCTCGTAAGCTTTTGGACTGCTGGAGGAAGAAAAACTCCTCTAAGAAAGGCTCAGTCAGTCTTAAACTAAGGACCTTGTGGCTACAATAGTATCCACCTATTTACTGATTCCTTTTTCAGAACCGCATCTCCAAGCAGAAACACAAGTTCCAGTATCCTCTTTTCAAAAGCAAATCTCGATGCAAAACAGTTTTCGCAGGCTTTTCTCTGCACAAATTCATCTATGAACCTCAGTGTCTATTTGATCAATGCAAATGTTCTCTTCAGAAGAGCTGACACTGAGCATTTACATCATGCAAATCTCTCTGAACATCTGTGCGTGACTCACCCGCTGGGTCCGGGCCTCTGGTTCTGGGTGAAACGCCAGTCAGCGCTGGGTGGTTTCTGCTGTAACAAGACAAAAGAAGAGGGAAAAAAACTTGAGTCATATACAGAGAAAAAAATCGAGCACCATTTGTTTGAGTCTATTTGTGTGACCTCGCTGTCGCCATGGGGACATGATGTAAGCATGCTTCCTGCCCATCCAAGTGACCTTCAGGACACTCGTGACAACACTCAAAGAATGAGGGACTGTTCACTTTATCAGACTCAGGTTTCATTTGGCACAAAGTAATAAAGTCTATATTAATATGAGAAAGCAGCATTGGTTAATGACTCTCGCAGGGGTTTAATTCGAAACGGATGAGTGCTCAGCAAGTTATGACTATTCACACAAACACAATACCACAAAGAGAAAGAGAGTAATTAGTGTAAAGTGTTGCTGGGATGAGCAAGAATTCAGAGAGGATCCTCCAGCGAGCCAGAAACAAGCTCTGTGACTAATTGGGCCAGAGACAGAAAGACCTTTGTGAGTCTATCCTCAGGATGCTAAACACACACTGCACACGCTCTCTTTAAAATGACACAAACCTCATAATAATTTAGGATTTAAAGCAATGAAAAACAGATAGTTTGTTTCAAAAGTTGCATTATGGAGAGAGACACTCTTTAAATTTAACAAAATGTCTGTCCAGAAGAAACTGAAACATGTTTCAAAGGGAGAGCAAATGTAGTCTGTTTTAGACTTTGAAGAAAGCATGCACCAGAAAAACACTCAAAACAGATAATGCTACCCACAATAGCCATGTGAATGAAAACACCTCTAAGCCCAACACTGAAGGTAAGATTTAATGGTGCTTAGTTAAACTGAATCACACTAGAGTTCATTTATCTCTTCTGATAGTGTTAATCCTGAATGTGGCAACTCCAATATGCACCAAAAGGGTTTGATGATGTATTCTCTATAGACTTCTGAGTAATCCCTGGAGTAGTTTTTTGTGGTGTGAACATGATCTGGACCAATACAAATTTAAACAGCCAAAAAAAGTATGTTATACTAAACCAGCATCTGTTTGCAAATTCCCTGGACAGGTCACCAGTCCATCGCAGCATTCAAAGAGGTTTTTTTTTCAAATGCCATAACTCCATTTTTCATGAATTTAAGTAAAAATGTGTTTTCTTAGAACAAAAGTGGTTTGAGGAAAAGTTGTATTTTCTTTGTGCTGTGCTTTAGTGGATTTATGGCATTTTGTGAAAAAAATAAACAACTTCAAAAAGTACACTTGAAATCAATACACGTCAGATATGGCAAAATGGTGTTTATTGCATTATCAATTATCTATGTATTTTAAAATTAAAATTAGTTGTTCATCACTATTTCTCTATGGATTATTCCATCCATATAGACCTGTGTATTTCAATTAAATATTACCATAGACTTTTAATAATAATATTTTTTATTTTACATATATATATATGTATGTATGTATGTATGTATGTATGTATGTATGTATGTTTGTATGTATGTTTGTATGTATGTATGTATTCTAATCTATATGGTAAATGAAGTGATTTTGAAGACGTTTCTTCACAAAATACAAAAGGCCCTTTTTTCACTGGTATTACAACATGATTTAATTATAAAATTAGTTGACAAAAAAAAAGATAATATTCTGGAAACTCTTTGTTATTTTATTCTGAAATGCTACTGGTCCAATTCGATTCAGAGATGTACGCTATACGCTACATGTGCAAATCTGGAGAATGGCTGAATTCACTTCCAAAACTTGAACTAAGCTCCCTAAGAAAGTTAAACAAAAGAATTTATAGAATAAAGTCCAAAATACAATCATAAAAAGAGACATAGCTTTAATGTGGAGTACAATAGAAGAATTGAGACTAATCTTCATCAGCCCTGACCCGCCGCCGCCTCTCACTCTAATCATCTAAAGCACATGAGATTAATCAGAAGAATGACTGAGATCTAGACATTATTCATGGTCAGGGTCAGAAACTTTCAGACAGGAATGGTTCCTGCACACCCTGCAGTGTACAAAACACTATCATCAAGGACAGGGAAAGAGCATGAAGGTTATGCACAAAACAAAGAGAGACAACAAACACATTCCTTTGTAACAAGAAGCCTGTTTCATTATGTTACTATTATTTGAAATAGAAACAGGCTTATTCTTTTTTAAACAGTAGAAAAAATACTTTTTGCAAGTTGCCACAAAGCTTGAACTTAGATGGAAAGAAACCTTATCAAGTTATTAGTTGTCAAAAGGAAATAAACCCTGCTTCTTTGACAATTAATAACCTTCCTCCGTTCTAATTTAGTTCTAATTTAGTTCTAATTTAATCATCTTACTCTTGGTGAGCATTACATGGTACTTCCATGTCACATGTATGGGGTAAACCCTAGACAGGTGCCCAGGCCATTGCATCTCATATTTATTTAGTCATTTGCTCCTGATGGTTGTTTGGAGTCTTTGATTCTCTTGAACCATGTTTAGAGCACTCGGAGAGGAAAGCGGAGCACCCACAGGAAAACCAGAAGCACAGGAAGAACATGCTAAATCCGGTCCTAGCATGCTACCTGTACTTTAACTTTAAATGATTTACATGTAAGATATTAGGGTATAATTCTTTTTAAAAAATTCTTAAAACTTTTCCAAGCCTGGTTGAGATTTTTAGGACACAAAATATGATATTTTGAAGAATGTTGGAAACCAACAGCTCCAGACTTTGTTACTAGGGTACATATTTTAGAAGGATGCCTATGGTTACATCCGGGGAAAAAGGTCAAATTAATAATTCAATAAAAATTACATAACTATAATAAACAAACTTTTTAAAGGAATCAAACACTTCAAAATAAGTGAAATTTGGTGTTCTAGGTTTTCTACATGATTCTAAAATCACACAAATCTATGAGTTTGAAGCGATTCCGAAAATCCAAGTTGAGATGTTGATATTATTTTTAATAAATGTTGTTCACGTAATGAAGATGAAAGCAGGCTTGTTCAATATCAGCGACAGGGTTCTGGCCATCTCTAGCCCGTGCTGCAAGCAACTTTGATGGCACACTTGTACGGTAACAATACAATACAACAATTATTTAAATACAGTACATGTAGACTCGCCACACTGCATCAACTAACATCCTAAAGTAAATCAAAGACAAGGTTTGTGTGTGTTCAATGTACAGAATTAAAAAAATACATTTTAAATTATAAATATTGCCAAATTAAAAGTTCATTTTGTCAGGGGTCAATAAAGATTTATGTAATTAATGAAAATTTTTCTCAGGGTTCCTATAAAGAAAAAACAGTAAGAACGTAATCAGATTAGAAATGATGTCTATAAGATTCCATCTTTGATGAAGATTTGAACAATTCATGATTTATGTCCAAATACTGCGAGGGGTGACTTTACAAACATTTACAAAATATTGTAAAAGTTTTATTCCAATAAGTAAATCAAATTTTAAAAATGAACTAAATAGACTAAATGAGACTAAACGCATATTTGGGTTGGATAAACACAGCTAGAATGCCCTACTCTATCTCCACTGTAATCAGATAGAGGTCACACGGCCTGCTCATAAACCATTAAGATCTCAAAGACATTGATATTTATATTGGGAATATTTATATAAATAACACACAATAGACTGGTCACGCTCCCAAACACACTCCATAGATGCCTGAAGGAGTGTGTGACATCTGTAAACACCCACTAATACTGTGCACACACCCAGCAGGATCAAACACACCTCGTGAGCAAACACACACCACTGCAGACACTTCTTTCTGTTTGGTCTGAAGCATGATACCATTCCTTACAAGAGTTTTACGGATATATTTAACTAACATTTACAGCTTAATCTTGTGGTTGAGCTAAATGAAAGTTTGCATAACTCACAAAACTAAATTGAGTAAATACCGATCATATAAGTATATATTGATTTCTTTTTAAATTCTTTTTAAATTCAAGGAGGTCATAGTTTTTAAATTGAGCTAATTCAAATTACTAACTACATTAAGTGTACAATAGTGAATCGGGATCACATCGCTTTTGGAAACTAAAATGTAGCATTTCATACAATATTTACAAAATAAGTGGGTTATTTGATTTCATGTGCTATTCTTTTAAACACAGAGTTTAAAAGAAAACTAGGCCACATGCATTTTTACATTTTACATTGTGAGAATCCCTCCCTAAAGCCAATAGTTTTGTCCATCTGGAAAACACACAGCTTCACCAGAACATCTGGGTCAATAAATCAACTCTGAGCCATGCATCTATTGAGTGAACCATCCAGATTTATCTATTACACGACATCCTTCCTCATAAAGCTTACAGAAAACACCTGTGTGTGGCACACAATAGACAAACCCTGGACAGGAAGAGGGGGACTCCCTAAAGATGCATTTTCCTTGTTTAACTTCAAAACACACAACAATCGTTCTCTGTATAAATGCTACACACATTATAACTCAAACATCAGGGCAGATGTGTATGGTTAGTTATATTGGAATTAATTATTGACTAATTTAGGGCTCAGTTTATACCTTCTATCTATCAAGAAGCAACACAAAAGCTTTTTTTTTCAATTTGAATAAAAATCTCATACATTTCTAACTTGTGTGTAATTTAAGTGAGTTTAAATCAATGCAACTTCAAAGCTTTCTACATAATTAAAAAAAATGCAAACCTATAAGAAATAGATAATACAAAATAGCAAATGTGCTATTTTTAGTAAATCCTTTTTTTAAAGTAAATCCTTTAAAAATTAAGAGTTTTAATACTAAAAAAGTTTGGATAAATATTCCAAAAATAAAGGTTACACTTTCAATATTAGATATTGTGTAAAAATGTGAAGGAATGACTTTGTTTAATCTATTTTTAATTAAAGCTGTGTCACAAAATGTGGAAAAAATGCAGAGTTCTTAATAATTTCCATATGAACTGCAAGCTCTTAGCTACTCTTATTTTTTACTAAACCTTACAATCCCATTATGAAGGTGATGTATGGATTCAAACTTGATAAGGAAAATAAGAAAAGAACAGATAAAACAGAAGATAGAATTACAGAAAAGATAGAAGACAGGGAGCAATTGACAAGGGCAGTGAGAGAAGAAAGAGAAGAAAAATCAAGATCAACATCATTTCTGGAATTCAGAACCTGTTATATACTAGGACCACACACAAACCCTCAGCCCCCTCCATCTCTCTGTTTTAAGGTGCATTAGTGATGCCTCCCACACATGGAGAGAGCACGTGTCATAATGGCACAGCCAGATGGCAGCCGATGACCCCAGAGACAGAATTGCACCCCAGAGACGTCAGGATGGAACACTGGGGTCCAGTATGGACAGAAAAACAGAAAGAAAGAAAGAGCAAAGCTCCCTTTCTCAGGCTCATCCCTCAACAGATACAAACACTGGAGATTAGGAAGGAATTTAACTTCAGTAAACAGCAAACTCAAGCAGCATTGCGCCACAAACAACCACCACAGTGATCCAACTACAATACACTGATAAATCTAGAGGAATTTCAAAGGAGACGAAGCCTCTGGCAACAAAAACAAACTATGAGTTGCTTTAAGATGTTTACAAAGTAAAAAAATTATCGAAAACAAATGAAAATATATAGAGCTAATTTAAAAACATATGTAAATAAATGAAAATAGGATAGTGTAATACAAAAAAGCAATAATAATGTCAAAATGTCAAATTATAATACAATTAAATAATGAAATTAAAACTTAATAAATTAAAATAGCTAAAGTGAACTGAAATAAAAAAAACAATCAAATCAATGCAAAAAAAATTTAAAAACATTACATGAATTATAACAAAGCAAAATACATTTAAAAACAAAATACACTTTTGCACTTACCATTTAATTAAATTGAAACAAATCATTTAGAAAATATGTTATAATAAAATTTAATTGTAATGCCACTAACTACAATTATTGTATTAAATAAAATCAATACATTTTTTAAATATTTTAAAATGTTAAAGTAATAAATAAATCAGTAAAATAAAATGAAATAAACAAAATAAAAAGTATATAAAAATTGTCAAAATTAAATGAAACACAGGCAACTGATTTTAAAAAATCCCTGAACTGATTTTATTTTTGTTTTAACCAAAGAAGGAAATGGAAATCGAGGTATTCATTTTTATTTGAGTACTAGTAAAATCATCTGTGATTCGCTTCCTGTTACCAAACCAGAAGTGACTCCCATAAATGCAGTCACATGAAACGTGTGGAATTAATAACAAAGCTTTGAGCACAACAGGAAGTCGGGGGTCAATGCATGACCTCATAAATCCTGTTATTCCTTCCCCTCTTTCTTCCACTTCCTCTTTCGCTCTCTTCATCCTTCACATTCCCGCCTTTTCCTTCCCCCATTCAAAACCTAATTTCTATCTCCTGCTCTCTGTATCTTCCTGCCCATCTGCTTTAGCCCTCTCTTCCCCAAATCAAATGGGTTCGCATCGACAGAATCTTTCTTTTCTGCAAGAACAGACTTGTGAGACTTGATAGCTGTAAGTATCTACACCAAGACACAGATTAATGGTGAAAATCAATTGTTATAGATTTAACACCTAAGAAGTAAACAAATGAACAGACTATCAATCAACCAAGATACTTCCCAAAGTATATGCCACAAATAAAAAAAATACAAAATTACACCAGAAGCAAACAGCCTATACAGAAGATGGCATACAATGATGAAGCAAACATTTAACCATTCAATATGTAGTGAGTAACAGCAAATCTCTCCATTACCCATGATTCCAACAGGAAAATCCCAAAACGGATGGAGTACAGACACACGCTAAGCCTCTTTTCCTCTTACTCTGTCTTCATTTCCTTTCCCTTCTTGTCTGAGAGATTAAAGCAAGTCCTAAACTCTTTACCTTTTATTCATAGACGCAAAAAAATGGTTGTCAAATACTCAGCAAGGAAGGAGGAACTGTTCCTCATCTGAGGAGCTGTTTCTTATCAAAATGGCAATACACACTTTCTCTAGTTGTAGCATATTTTTGGAGCATGATGTATAGTATAAAGATTGTTAAATGAGGATATTTGCTGTTTAAATGTAACACACTGCAAATACCCTTTGGACTGCAATAAGATTGTAATATTGTGAAAACATTTTAACACTTTTGAATCTGAAGGTTGGTGGAAGAAATTCTTAAGCAAATTTCAAAGACAAATGTCTATTTATGGAAAAGGATCAAATTCTTAAATGTTTCATTTCAGTTTCTACAGTAGGGGAAATAAATATTTGACGAAAAAAAACAAACATTCATTTCTCTTACTGTAAATTCTGTTGACCATTGTAAAAATAACGTTGGTCAAGTATCCACTTCTGGGTGACGTGTACCTCTGTTCTATTTACCCTGGTGTTGGCACATTCTCATCCTTCCCTTTCTTCCTGTTCAGTCACATGTCTCCTGGAGTTGACCGCTTAGGAAAACTCTAAAATACCAGCTCTGATCGCTGCATCACCCACACATTCCTCCTAACATCCTCAAAGACCAGTTGAAGACTTTTGGGTGAAAACCCCCTCGAAGAAAAATGAACTGCATGACGATGTACTCCGTTTGCAACATATCTAACAAACGACCAGCTGCTTGAATGAGAGAAAAGCATGCTCATAAAATATCAGAAATGGCCAGGGAACACAAAAGAGGCTTCAGCATGAGTAATATTCCTCCCTGAGGTGGAAATATTACCTCAGGTTCTTTTCCACCCTCACTGCCAGTAAGGAATATGCCGTGAAAAAAGCTTTCAAAAGTGAGCTTGATGCTCAGAAGAGCTGCATAACTTTGTGTAAACAAAAACACATATTTAAAAAATGTAACTTTTTGGTGTTGATCAAACACATGCCCGACAACTGAGAGGATAGTCACTTTGCTTTCCATCACATCAAAAATACATGATATATATGAGTCTAAATGGCCATAAAAAGTACATTGAGGTGAATTTTTTAAAGCAATGTTGCGAGCCATTTTTAAAACCGCATGAAAGGTCAGAATTACTGATTTCAAATGAATTAGTGACAACATACATTATATGATAATTTACTTTGATTTTAAATTGAGGAATGGAGGTTTTGCACCAGTCCATCGCAGGGCAACATTCACCCACACATTCACACCTGAGGGGAATTTAGATTTTGCAGTTAACCTGATGCACGTTTTTGGGATTGTGGGGAAAACCGGAGTACCTGGAGAAAACCCATGTAATCACAGGGGGAACATGCAAACATCTTCCAGGAAGGTCACCGGCGAGCCTCAAACCGTCAACCTTTCAACTGGAAGGCCACAGTGCTACCCACTGCGCCACCGTGCGTATTTTATTTTTTTTTTTTATGAATTTCTATAATTATCAATAGATTCAACAAAGTTTTAAATTCACTTTGACATTTAGCTAATTTCTAGATTAAAAAGAAAACAAGACTACTGAGTGGAGGAAGTGCAATCATTTCGGAGCATGTGCAGACTCCTGCTGGCTGTCACGTCCGCCCCCAAATCCTGCTCATTTTGGCCTCAAATGACACAATTGCATGAGGCGGGGATGAGACTAAAAGTTAAGGTTTAAAATACAAAAGATACAAAAAAAATCTAATTAAACCTACCTTGCTACATTTTATCTTAAGTCAATAAGCATCTGCTCACTTTAGTCAACAATCTCAAACGGCTAGCCAATAACCTGCAGCTTCAATCACTTCCTGTTATCCCTATAATATAAATTCCATTTAAATTATTATATTTTGTTATTTTGCATATGCTTTCATCAAACTTGACTTAGGAATCAAATGATTTGATAAAAAGACGAATGCAGCCTTGTAAGCGTGATGTCTCTTTTAAAACAACCCTTTCTCATGGATGAAAAAATACACAGTTACTCAACATTGAATCATTTTGATTGGCTGTGGGGCAGAGTAAGCTCTCACCTCATTGGCTGAGTCCATTAAGTGCTTCCTTGACAAAGTCATGTTCAGTGTGTTGTTGTGACTCAACATGGGAGTCTTGACAAACACAAAGTCACTCCTGGAGGACAGTGTGGAGTAGCAGGGTCTGTATGTCCGAGTGTGAGGCTCCTGAGGACCCCCCACTACCTCCATGTATCTGATTGGTCCATCAGTGTTCAGTTGGAGGTGGAGATCCTTATGAGCTCTCTGGTGGTACCCATGTCGTGTGCGGAAGCCCGATCGAGAGTAACAGCAAGGGGAGCCATCACTGCGCCTGATGCAGCGTACCAAGAGGATCGCCATGGTTACCAGTGATACTAGTGTCACACAACCCAATGAAATTATTAGATACAGGGTGACATCTGTCATCCCTGGCACCTTCCGAGGAGTGATTCTAAAGTCTGTTGATTTATCTGGAACTTTTTCTTCTATAGTGACGCCCACAGAAACACTGCTGGACATAGATGGCTCTCCGTTGTCTCGCACAATCACCACAAAGTTAAAAACCGGCGACGTTTTAGCTTGTTCATCCTCTAGCAGTTTTTGTGCTGTGCGTAGCTCCCCAGTGAGGGGCTCTATGTGAAACATAGACGCATCGTCACCTGGAGCAATGCTATAGAAGAGCCAGGCATTATGCCCGCTGTCTGGATCAACGGCGACAATCTTGCTCACTCGGTGACCGACAGGGACACCATGTGGTACGGTAAGCTGGATCCCGGTTTCTTCGGAGTGAGCTGGGTACAGAATGACTGGTGCGTTATCATTCTGGTCCACCACAAAGACGTGCACAGTTACGTTAGAGGCCTGCTGTGGCACTCCAGCATCCCGAACCTGCACCTCGATCCGAAACGCATTCATCTGCTCGTAATCCAGCGAGCGCATACTAAAGATGTTCCCATTTTCTGGATTAATGTAAACGTATGATGAGATGGGGCTGCCATGGATGGTGCTGGGGAGGATTGCGTATGATAGACGAGCGTTGTCACCAAGGTCTGGATCTGATGCTGAAACAGTTGCGATCGGCGTACCAGGAGCATTATTTTCGGATACATCTACTGAGTAGGAGTTCTGAGAGAACACTGGAGCATTATCATTCACATCCGAGAGACGCACTGCAAAGGTCTTCCTAGAGGACAGCGGAGGAGACCCGGAATCAGTTGCCATGACAACAACAGTGTACTCATCAATGGCCTCTCTGTCTAAGCGTCCTTCGGTCACAAGTGTGTAGTGTTCTCCAAAAGCTGATTTCAGCTTAAACGGAAGTCCCGGAGACACTCGGAGAACCACTTTCCCATTCTCCCCAGAATCCAAGTCTTTAGCACTGATCAGAGCGATCACAGTCCCACTTTCAGAGTCCTCCGGGATGGGGCTGGTTAGAGAGGTCAAAGTCACTTCCGGAGTGTTATCGTTCACATCCATTATTTCCACTTTGACATTGCAAGAGCCTTCCATGGCAGGAGATCCTCCATCCCGGGCTTGCACCGTGATGTCATAGACATTAGCTTCCTCATAATCCACATCCCCCACAACGCGGATTTCCCCTGAATTAGAGTCTACCGTGAACATCTTGAGAACTCTCTCTGGAGTGTATTTACTGAACAGGTATGAGATCTTCCCGTTCAGCCCTGAGTCTAAATCTGAGGCGTTGAGTTTAGTCACTAGTGTTCCAGGAGGAGAGTTCTCTAACAAACTGACTCTTTTCACCGGCTCCTCAAATACAGGTGCGTTGTCATTTACGTCCAAGATCTTAATAAGCAGCAGGGTGGTCCCGGATTTCTCCGGGGTTCCTCCGTCCACGGCCGTGAGCGAGAGACGGAACGCACCGTGCGCCTCGCGGTCCAAAGTCTTTTCTAGTACCAGCTCTGGAAACTTACTGCCATCGCTTTTGGTCTCCACGTGCAATACAAAGTATTCGCTGGCTGAAAGGCTGTACGTGCGGAGGGAATTGATGCCCACGTCGGGATCGCGCGCGCTCTCCAGACGGAAGCGCGTTCCCGGTGCGGCCGCCTCGGAAATCTCGAGCGAGGAGTTCGCGTTTGGGAACTTTGGCGCGTTATCGTTTACATCCTCAATCTGAACGAGAACTCTGTGAATTTCCAAAGGGTTCTGAAGGAGGACTTGAAGATGTAAGGAGCAAGTTGAGCTCAAGGCGCAGATGTGCTCCCTGTCTATCGTCTCCCTGATCACCAACACTCCGCTAGGATTCACCTCGAAGTATTGCGAGTTAGACTCCGACACGACTTGAAGCTTTCTCTCCGTAATCCTGGACACGCTCAGACCCAAATCCCTCGCTATATTTCCGACATCAGACCCCGGCTTCTGTTCCTCCGGTACCGAATAACGGAGCTCTCCGCTCGCTGCTCTGAGCTGCGTGAGGGAGAGCGCGAAGTAGAGCGCGGGCCATAAGTGTCTCCGCTCCATCATGAAGCCAAAACTTTAACTTTTTCCTCTTCTAGATTCCATGGTCAACAAAAAGGCACACTAAGAGTTCCTAAAAACAGTAATCCGGTCTGAGCAGCGGAGTCTAACGTCCTTCATGGTAGCTATATGGTAGGTTCGGGAAGCTACACGAGAGGAAAAACACCCCCTCCATCCAGCTCTTCTCCAAAACTCCCCGAACACTCGGAGCCTCGGCAGCGCTACAGGGCGGAGACTTGAGTTACAAAGGCCTCGCCCCTGCGTAGAGTGAGTGAGCGAGAGAGAGGGAGGGAGAGAGAGAGAGAAAGAGAGAGAGAGAGAGCGCAGCATCCCCAGAAACCCGTTTCCAGAGCACATGCCTCTGATCCCAGGAGGATTCAGACATTTACGAGCTCCGACAGAGAGCTTTCGGGAACCGAAGGAACGCTTAGCATCTGACAACACGACCACAGACCTCCCAAAACATAAAAAAGTACCCACAAGCTTTTCAAGGAGATTATTTTTGTTACAATGCGATTAAACACACAATCAGAAGCATTTTAGAGATTAAAAGTTGCTGAGAAGCTACACTCGTGCGGTTTTTGCCCAATTTCCGACAGAAGAACAGAGATCTCATGTGGTTGGTGCACTAACTATGCACCGCTAGAAGGCGTAGTTTTAACATGTGTTTTCTTCTTCATCGCCTACAACACTTGATATGGCAACAAAGCATTAGGTGATACAAATAAAAAGCGTAAACTCGACTTTCATTCCCATTGTTTTGACTCGTTTTAAGCTTTAGCCTCACTATCCAATGTGTGAACATTACTACTGAGGATTATGTACAAGCAACTATTCTTTTGGTCAACATTTTATGATTATAAATCTCCAATGAAATGAATATTTAGTGACGTGAATGTGTGCATTTTGATACTTGTGCCACACTTATCTGCATGCACCCCATTGTAATATAACTTTTTATCTCATAAGAGAATAATAAAGGAACAGCTCTTCTGCTAATTCAAAAGTTGCCATGACAATATAAGTGATTAGTTGACCAATACATCCACCCCTTTAAATCATCTTTGATCAGTGAAGTCTGTTGGTTTCCTGACCATCAACCACACCGCAGAAACCACAGTCTCCCAGATGCATAAATCCCATTTAAATTACTATTACTTTAGTTAAACACTTTCTGCACAAGTGGAACCAATGTACACATTAAAATCAAGTGAATTCAAATGATAATTTTGTAAATCTCTCCAAAGACTCCACATTGATTTTGTACAGGTGAAAAGGAGGTCATTTCATTAATAATCACAGAAAGGTTAAGAATAAATGCATGAGATTGAGTATAGTCTGGAATAAAAATGTAAAGATTTTTTTTTTCTTCCTGCTGTTTGGAGAGAGTTTTGTCTACAATAGTTGTATAGATGAAGGTTCATTTCCAAGAATCTTAACTTTCTAAATTTCATCTCATACCACACTCTTACCTTGATATCCAGCTGTTGTTTGTGTGGTTTTACACTTTGTAATGTTCCAGACGGGTTATAGTTCTGGAATAGGACAGCACTGGATGATAACCGATTCCTCTCAGCTTTATTTTGTTTCTGAGTTTTAAGAAATACATTTTTTGTATACTTACTTGAGTTACTTGTAATTTATGTAATACCCTGATGACAAATTTAGGACCATGTATCCATGGTTATGGTCCAATATCTTGGCAACTTCAAGAGTGCTACATCCACTAATTTTTTTTTTTTTAATACTTTACACTCGAAAGGCCACACCCTTCATAAGTTACCTTGTACAGATTTGAGTTTTTAAACATTTACCTCAAAATAACAATTATCAAAATATTCACTTGTATTATTATTATTCAGAGAAAGCTGAAAAATGAATGTTTAAATAGCTTTTAATTGGTGTAAATACAATTGTTTACATTTTAAATAACTCTCCCTCCAAGGCTATATGGAGAACCACAAATGACAAAAAAGATAAATACATAGATACATGTATTAATAAATCATTGAATAATTGACTAACTATTAGATTAAAAAAATATTTATATTGATAACATTGATGTGCTTTGAAAAGTCTTTGAATTGAATAGTTTAGTTTGCTTGAGAATAGTCAGAATATTTTTTAAATTATTATATTTTCTACCCTAAGTAAGATTTAGAAATAAACCAAAAATATGGTTGCTAGTTTAAATATGAGAATCTGGGAAAGATTGAGTGTAAACATAAGCTGTTTATCAGAAACAAACTTAACATTCACAAAATTATCATAAACATTTATTATATCAATGTAACACGAAAGGCTTGCTCGTCTACAAATTCTTGATCCCATCTGTTGTCAATAAATTCCCCTTAATGTCCGAGTGACATTTATAGACCTATTTATCTCATGTGTTCAATGATAACAATGTGCCTGACAAACGCGTGTTTTCAGTACTGCCCTCCTGTGGCGGATTTATGAACCGCAGTTGCACGCATGCGCATTTGGTAGAGGACGAGCCATAGCAGCGGCCAGCAGAAACACGCAGTGGAGATGAAAACGAGTGAAAACGAAGCAAACCGTTCTCAGTAAAGCTAGATTAAGAGCCAAAAAAAACTCGCCAAACAAAGCAAACAGTATTTAAAAATACATTTTAAAAAACGAACTGATGTCAGAGAAAGAACAAAAGATGAATAGAAGTCAGAGGCTTTTCAGCACTGCCTTAACGGACAGCGACACGCAGATGAAAGCAATGCTCAACCATTAAACTAACGACGCCCACCTTGTAAAAACAGCCCCTCAGCCTTCCCAAAAACCATAATAATTAGAAGAATAAAATCTAAAGTCTTTATAAGGTTTACAAGTTGCATTCACAATGCCCACAACACAACAAAGCATTTCTAATCCAATCAGCTGCTTGTAAACAGTCAGCAACCTACCCAACCTACTCAAGCAATGACTCCACAAGAGCTATAGATCTGCTCCAGATATCCCCCAAAGCCCAAGACAAGCTACAGTAAAACTATTAATCGTTATAGAGATATTTTCATTAATAAATCTAATTCGGTAGCAAAACAAAAATGGTTTGAATGAGGGGTTTCACACAGCGAATTAAAAATGAGAAAACAATATGGTGGTTATTATTATTTTTGATCTACAGTATATTGTGCTACTTTGAGCCTTCATAAGGTTTGAAAGTATGCCATAATCTACAGTAAAATATGTTTGTATTGTTGTTAAATGTTTGAATGACATATTTATATACAAAAATGGCTTACAGCACCATGTTTATATGTAGCATTATTGCTATTTCATCACTTAACAAAAATTTGACCGATAAAAAATGACCTGATACATTCAAATAAAATTTTATGTTGTCGCCATTTGTATAAAAGGAAGAAGAGTTTATGAAATCTCTTTAGCTCATTCTAAATGGGAGTATACATGCATCGCTGCAGCCCTCCACAGTCTTTTCTTTAAACGTATCTGATAAAAATCCAATACATGCCATTCTTCCACATCGAAACGAGAGACTGAAATAAGGAGATAGAAATGAATGCATCCCTTACCTTGCAGGATCGAATCAGATGCATGAGCAAGAGGAAAAGGTCACAGCATCAGCAGCGACAGGGACATGGAAAAGAAGAAAAGAGAAACAGAATCTGATTAGAATGATGCGAGAGCAAGCTCAGGTGGGAGCCGTGTTCTTACCAACGTAAACACTTCACACAGTTCAATAAAAATAATGACAATGATCAGGAGTGTATGATGAAGTGACGAGAAAGAGAGAAACACCTCTGATGAGCAACTTCTCAAATCTCCACAACACTTCATAGTGTTTACTTAAGCACTTAAAATGATTTAAATGTGAATAAATAATTTTAATAATGAAATGTATAATGATAATAACAACTAAACTATATTTCCTGACAAAAACGAAGTGCAATCTTTATTTATTTATTTTATTTTTCTTCCAAATTGTAATTTTCCTCATTGGTTTAATTTTATTTACATTTCTTAAATGAAAGCAACCACTGAAAATTTTCCATCTGTTATTTTGAACATCTTGCGTGTTTGGTTCAATCATAATTAAAGTAACAGATTGAAGTCATTGTATGTGACAAGAAATGAGATGAGAGCTGAGATAAAAGCAAGGACAGATTCCATCTTTCACTGATGAACTATTTAAGGAACCCACACTCCCACATCTCATCACACCTTCCCCCATCACATGCATCAGGAATCTCTATCCTCCATCATCCACAGGGGAGACTCGGGCCCTCAGCTACACCTCACTCACGGACATCCGCCCTGAACCTTTCACTGCCCCCCCTGTAGACCACACAATAATGGTACAGCCCTATTTCTGACTCAGCTTGTTACCATGGCAACACCATCCCACCCATGGATGGAAAATGGGCCAGAGGACCATAAGAGAAATCAGGCTGAGAGGAGAAACCAGAGGGTTCTGAACATGATATAACTCAGGGTTTGACGAGCAGAGAAAATTCATGTGCACATACTGAAATCAAAAGAGGATATTATGGGTCCAGATCTCATTATAGATGAAGAAAATAAAAAAGCTTCCACTTATTTCTGATTGCTTTTATCCTGTGAATTTTAACTTAAAATGTCGTATTTAACTTAAAAAGCAATTTCATTCTTCCATCTCCCATCATCACTGATTTCAGTCATTTCTGAAAGTGATCTTAAAAAATTCCCTGTAAAGTGACAGATATTAAGCCACACCTTTCCCCAAATCACATCTAGTCTCCTTCATGCGTGTAGTTATTTAAATACAGTGTTTAATTGAAATGCAGTACTAATGTTCAAGCTATATTGAGAAGGTTGAGAATAATTATTATTCTCAGGAATACATCCTCTCCCATGTTTCAAAGCTCGTTATGGCAGTTCTTAGAAACTTGAATATAATAAGAACATGTATTAAATGTAAAGATAACATGTATTCAATAAAAGTAAAAGTGCTGTGATTTATCTCTGTTTTCTAAATAGTACTCAAACGCACATTTCTCAGTTTTTAAGTATTTCCCCTGTATCATTCCCCTGCATCCCCGCCATCATGCTAAACACAGACAAAGACAGCAGGGAGAAACCTGTGAGGAGGGGGAAGGGATGTAGAGAAGTCAAGACGGAGGAGAGAAAGGCAGCTTTCCTTCCACAAAGATCACATGATGCACTTGAATAAAAGATCACAATCCAATGTTAACAGTTCATGTAATCAACCCATGTACCACTCGGATAAATGGAGTAATATAATTTGCATGAAGGATTTTTATCTGTCAGTAACATTTTTTTGACTGCATGCATGTGTTGGGTCTGTCCTACTGTCTCACTGGCCTTGATAAACCCTGTTTAATCCTTTCAGAGGATCAGCTTGCTGTCTGATGAGGTCACACTCACAAACACTCAATGAAAAATGCTGAATGATGCATTCACCGCCTAATATTTCATTCCTTTTAATGTGTGTTTGAAAGAATGCATTTATCTTCACATTGATTATTTTCTGAAAAGCTGTTGTCTATCTGATGCTGTAAAGCTACACAAAAAACATTGATTTTCTCTGAAAACGATCAAATTTCACAGAAAGCTTAACGCGGAATAAAGCAAAGTATCATAATTAACCTGAGAATTCTATTTTAAAATAGAAATACTGCACAGTAAAGAATATAATCGGCATATAGGCTACTTTTTAAGTGTGGTGCATGCTTGCAATGAGGTGAAATGTGGCTGGAATAGAGAAAAGATAAGTGTAGCTTGTAACTGCCAGGGACATGTTCATGTGATCCAGTGATCCCGATATACACTGGAAGCTTTCCCTTTATTATCCAGACCATTGTTTGACTAAAATGAAAAACAAGCAAACTGTAGAATCAAATACTAAAACATAACAATTGTATTTTACATGAATTATCAAACATTAATGTCCATAAACAAACAAAGTCCAAAATTATAGCTAAGGAAACAAGAGGTTGTCAAAGTCCGGAGCTCCAGCTTGTAGATTTATGATTCATATAAAAGAAAAGGTGCTGACCTTAAAAGAAAAATTCCATGATCTCTTGCATCCCTGAAAAACGTAATGTTTATTTTGATGTTCGACCATTTTATACATATCCACAATGTTTAAACAAAGTTTTTGACTGATGTACACAATTAAAATACAGTTATTACTATCTGATGAGGCTTGGCTTTTAAATAAATTGAATCAGAATTTAATGAAATGTTCTAAAGCAAGATTTAAAAAGATAAACACAATCTCCTCTTACAAATAATGCACACTGCTCAAAGGAACATTACAGTTTGTCCACACGGCTCCAGAGACAGTAAAATGTTTTTCATGATGGTGAAAAAGTATTTGTTAATACAATTGTTTGGAGTTTTTCTGGGCACTTTACAGTGTAGAGCATTAACCATTCTCTACCAGAACACACACCACATCTGGTAACTGGTGAAAATTAGACAGAATCATGTAGCTGATTAGAGGAGAGACTTTTGATGGTCAGGTGGGTCCACACCACTATTAGCAACACTTCCAATGCACCCTGTTTTCCCCTTGAACCCATCAATCTAGCCTCAGCCCAGTATTGCAGGGCCATGTGTTCCCTTCTGTTGTTTACAACTAAAACACAGACTAGAAGAAAGTATATTTTCCTCAAATACACAAGTGTGTGTGTGTATATATATATAATCCATTGAAAAATGTACAACTGTACAACTAAGGTTTTGCATGGAACACAAAGTATGCAATCAATGTTACTGTGGTTTTCACATCTGACACCCACAACCATCAATTTTTTTTTTTATTGTAATGTGAAATTGAACACTGCGAAGGGCTAGCAACCTGTCCAGGGTGTACCCCCCACGTCTTGCCATAATGTTTGCAGGAGATCCCCGTGACCCCAAAAGGGAATAAGCGGGTTGGAAAATGAATGAATGAATAAATGAAATTGAACATGCCACAGCAAAAAGAGTGCCTTTGTATCAAGCAAACGATGACAATAATCCTAAAAATACTTCCCATGATGCTGAAGCTGACAAGCAGCATCACATATATTACATGATACTTTTGAGAATGGAAATGCAAAAAAATTCAAACGTGTATATTAGTTACTGGAATCCTCCAGTGAGAAAACATCTAAAAACAGTTTTAGAGTGGCTTTTATATACGCTAACATGATATCAAGTGTTATTTATTTTTTTTGTTAGATTTGATTTTATTTGGAAAATGAAACAAGTGTTTTGTTTTTGTTTAAGAATACCTTTAGTTGCTGCCTTGTTCTGTTTTATGAATTTAACATCTTTGTGTTAAATTGATTCACTATATCGGGTCCTTCTGGTATGTGTCATTGCTAGAGCTGGTCATGACACATGCATTACTTCTTTTTGCGTGTAAACCTACAAAAAATATACAAGTATGATGCAGAAAAACACCCTCTAAGGAATAGTGTGTGTATGATCAATAATTCAAACGTCATTTCTGTCTCTCATCATACGCGAGGTGCAATCACAGAACTGTGTAGAACGCTCAAAATGGACACCAGTAGCGCATTGCAGAGGTGTTTTGCACAGACGCTGTCGTCAAACAAGAATCATCTTAATTTATCCTTAAATAAAACAAGGTCAGTTTTATTTTTAAAAGTCTGTGTGCAGTTGTCTGTGCGCCAGAAAATGGGTCAGTGGAGAAGAAATGGAAAGCAGTGTCCTCTTTCTCTCTCTCTCTCTCTCTCTCTCTCTCTCTCTCTCATGTGCATGAGACTATGATTATATATTCTGCTGCAGTGCAAATGCTCAAAGCATTGGTTTCGCTGCTTGTGCGACATCATTTCTAGCCTCTCCCCTTCCCCCTTCAGCTCTTGAGGTCATGCTACTGTCCCTCTCTCTTCTCCTACAGCATAATTCACGAAGACTGTTGTGAAATTACATTCTTTCAGTTTACAGTGTTATCCAGCATGAAAACGCAGAACAGCACAACTTTACATAAAACAACGTTATCGGAAGAAGTTTGATTTAGTGAAACATCTGATTTTAATATTATTGATCTCTCAAAGTTTTTTAATATGAACAGCTTGAAATGCAAGTGAATACTGTGCAGAGAGGTAGTCCCACAAACTGAGATCGAAAGCAAGCTTCTGTGAAATGCAATTCAAATGTCTTTACAATTCAATACTTGCTGATGCATTTTAAACTGATTTTAATGCAGGAAAAAAAGTAATTTGTGTTTTATTATATAGTTTAAGACTAAAGCCACTAAAAATAATTGAGATATAAACAGTTCAGATTCCAACTTATGTTTGGGCATCATACAGATAGACAGATAGATAAAAAAGCATACTGTCTAAAAGGATACACTATGTCAGATTTTTCTTTCCTAAAAACAAACAAAACAAAACAGAGATGTCAATTTAAAAAATTATTTAGAATAAATCAATATGGAGATAGAGTGCATGTTGTTCATGGGTCAACTTTAGTTCAACAGGCACTTGTCAAAAGTAAACAAAATATATATATAGTACAAAAGAACTTCTGAAGCATATTGGTTCCTATTCATGTAACCTGGTATCCAGCTTTCTTGCAGCAAAATCTTGTTTATAAAAATACCTGAAAGATCTGCACATATTTCGTTAATGAATTCAGTCATTTACACATTTAATCAAGACACCTCACCTCAACATTATCATTTTTTGCCACCGGATTCTTGATTGGCATCGGGATGGTTCTTGTGCCGCAAAAGTCAGAGTTCAATACGCTTTGACTAGGAGGCCTGAAAACCTTCAGATCACTCTTTCTGGAGTCATTTGTTCCACACAACTCGTAATTGTACACGTGCTGCAAAGTTCCGGTGCCTCCCACATCCGCGTAAAGAGGTGGATAATACGGAATAACCGGGAGATTGGCTCCAGATTTACAGAACATCCGCTCGCGTCTCCATCGGTAGCACTTGACTGACAGTATGGCGATGAGAGACACGATAAAGAGAAACGAGACCACCGCCAGAGCCAGAACCAGATAGAAAGTCAGGTTCTCGTTGTAGTCCTTGTCGTGCGTAAAGTCTGGGAACTCGGAGAGCACTTCCGGGAAGCTGTCGGCCACCGCCACGTTCACATTGACTGTAGCTGATCGAGGGGGCTGCCCGTTATCCTCCACTACAACAGTGAGTCTTTGTTTGACAGCATCTTTATCTGTCACCTGGCGCACCGTTCTGATCTCTCCATTCTGTGCGCCCACCTCAAACAGCGCCCTGTCTGCGGCTTTCTGCAGTTTATAGGAGAGCCAGGCGTTCTGCCCAGAGTCCACATCCACAGCCACCACTTTAGTCACCAGATAACCCACATCTGCCGAGCGAGGCACTATTTCAGCCACCACAGAAGCGCCGGACTGCACCGGGTACAGCACCTGAGGCGCGTTATCGTTCTGATCCTGGATCAGGATCTTCACGCTCACGTTGCTGCTGAGAGGAGGAGAACCTCCGTCCTGCGCTTTGACTGTGATTGTAAAAGACTTTAATTGCTCATAATCAAATGCTTTGGTTAAATAAAGGGTGCCACTTTCAGAGTTAATAGAAACTAATGAAGAAAGTGGGGTTCCTTTAAAATCTGATTCTGATATTAAATAAGACACATGAGCATTTGCTCCCAAATCTGCGTCATGCGCTTTAAGACTGAACAAAGAGTGAGAGGGTGCATTGTTCTCCATCACATAGGCAGTGTATGAGCTCTGCTCAAACTGAGGAGCATGATCGTTTACATCAGCTATCTTTACATTCAGAGTCTTTCTGCTGAACAGAGAGGGGGTGCCGCTATCCTTGGCAGTGATGGAGATATTATACTCAGACATCTCTTCTCTGTCCAGTTCGGAGTCTGTGACAATGCTGTAATAATTTGTCAAAGATGACTCGATTTTAAACGGAAGGTTTTTATCAATAAAACAATCAAATTTGCCATTTTCATCAGAGTCACTGTCTTGAATGTTGATCATAGCCACTACGGTTCCAAGAGGTGAATTTTCGGGTATACTGTTTGAAAAAGACATAAGCGTAATTTTTGGTGAGTTGTCATTCACGTCTGTAACTTCGACAATCACTTCAGAGGAGTCTGATAAGCCACCCTGATCTTTAGCTTGGATTTTAAATTCGTGGATAGCCGAATTTTCGAAATCAAGCTCCCCAATCAATCTGATTTCACCACTGGAGACATCGATAGAAAACAGGTCTCGGATTCTAGGTGTGGTGTGCTCGAAATAATACCCAATGTGAGCGTTTGAGACCGTGTCCGCGTCTGTAGCGTTAACAATGATCAACAATGTTCCTTTTGGAGTATTTTCGGGAAGTGAGATTTTGTAGACATCCTTTGTAAAAATTGGTGCATTGTCATTTACATCTAAAATAACAATGTGTATTTTTACCGTGCCTGAGCGTTTGGGGTTTCCTCCATCTGTCGCAGACACGGTCAGATATAACTGCTCTTGTTTCTCTCTGTCTAGAGGTGTTTGCAAAACAAGCTCGACATTCTTACCCCCGCCAGATCGACTCTGTGTCTTTAAAGTAAAATGATCCGAAGGATACACCGAATAACTCTGAATCCCATTAATCCCGACATCAGCATCGACGGCGCTATCCACAGTAAAGCGCGCTCCGGTTGACGCAGACTCGCTTATTTCCAGTGTAATTTCCCCTCGTGAGAACGCGGGACTGTTATCGTTTACATCCAGGATCTCTAGGGTTATTCTGTAGAGCTCGATGGGGTTTTCTAAAATCACTTCGAAGCTCAGACTGCACGCGGTGACTGCAGCAGCGCACAAAAGCTCCCGGTCGATCCTCTCCTTGATGATGATGTGTCCTTTCTTCCGATCCAGCTCGATATATTCTCGTCCGCCGGCTGAAAAGATACGCGCTTTCCCCGACGATAGCCTTTTAAGCTCAAGACCCAAGTCTTTCACTATGTCTCCGACGAATGAACCGGGAGACATTTCCTCTGGAATGGAGTAACGAACCTGTCCGTGTGCGCCATGGGAAAATAGCACGAAGAGAACAAGAACGCACAGTGGCCATTGAGAAAAAGAATGAATTATTCTCATGATGGCGCCGAGTTATTCAGTATTTCTTTTAATGATGAAAAAGATCCTTTTTAGATGCAAACTGGGTTAGAAGAAAGAGAATACACGAAGAGAGAGAATCGACGCCCTCCTTTGTACTAAATGTTCAGCTCTCACGCATAAAAGAGGGATAAAAGAAGGCGTGCGAATGCACAAATTCATCCAGATCTATATATCCAACCAACAGCGACGCTTAGGGATCAGTGCGAGAACTGCAAACCAAATCTCCTGCCAAAGGAAACTTTTTTACAGATAAAAACGTGATGTGTCGAAAATTATGTGCATATGGGTGCCATTAACTTACTAAGAATAAAAAATGTAGAAGTATTAACATGAAATTCATTTTAAAAATATATAAATAATGAATCAATTAATTAAAGAGAAACTGAGTTCATCGGAACATCTCACCTGGGTTTCGGAATCTCTTGAATTGTGTCGCATTGTTTGAGTTCCGCTGGTGTCCAGACTAATGATGCTCTCAGAACCAGGTCTGGTATATTTCAGATCACTCTTTCTGGAGTCAGTGGTTCTGCAAACCTCATAATTGTACACGTGCTGCAAAGTTCCGGTGCCACCCACATCCGCGTAAAGAGGCGGATAATACGGAATAACCGGGAGATTGGCTCCAGATTTACAGAACATCCGCTCGCGTCTCCATCGGTAGCACTTGACTGACAGTATGGCGATGAGAGACACGATAAAGAGAAACGAGACCACCGCCAGAGCCAGAACCAGATAGAAAGTCAGGTTCTCGTTGTAGTCCTTGTCGTGCGTAAAATCTGGGAACTCGGAGAGCACTTCAGGGAAGCTGTCGGCCACCGCCACGTTCACATTGACTGTAGCTGATCGAGGGGGCTGCCCGTTGTCCTCCACTACAACAGTGAGTCTTTGTTTGACAGCATCTTTATCTGTCACCTGGCGCACCGTTCTGATCTCTCCATTCTGTGCGCCCACCTCAAACAGCGCCCTGTCTGCGGCTTTCTGCAGTTTATAGGAGAGCCAGGCGTTCTGTCCAGAGTCCACATCCACAGCCACCACTTTAGTCACCAGATAACCCACATCTGCCGAGCGAGGAACTATTTCAGCCACCACAGAAGCACCGGACTGTACAGGGTACAGCACCTGAGGCGCGTTATCGTTCTGGTCCTGGATCAGGATCCTCACGCTCACGTTGCTGCTGAGAGGAGGAGAACCTCCGTCCTGTGCTTTTACGCGGATGCTAAACTCTTTGCTTTGCTCGTAATCAAAGGATCGAACCGCGAGAATCTCTCCACTCTCCGCGTTCACTGAAATGAAGCTCGAGGCGGAGACGCCGTTCACAACAACATCCTCCAGAAAATACGAAACCCGCGCGTTATTACCAGAGTCTCGATCGCGCGCTTTAATAGACAGCACTGAGACCCCCGGGGAGTTATTCTCCATCACGAACGCGGTGTATGAGGTGCGCTCGAACACGGGGGCGTTGTCATTAACATCCGAGATTTTCAGAGTCAGGGTTTTATTCGAGGATAAAGATGGAGAGCCCTCATCAGCAGCTGTGATCGTGATGTTGTACTCTGATATTTGCTCTCGATCCAGAAGCGCATCGGTCACTAATGTGTAGAAATTAGGGCTTGACATTTTTATTTTAAACGGTACTTTCTCCGATATATAGCTCATAACTATTCCATTTTTGCCCGAATCTAAATCTTTCACGTTAAACATTGCCACTACAGTCTCTTGTGCTGAATTTTCGGGGACTGGATTAGAAAATGAAATTATGCTAATTAAAGGAGCGTTGTCGTTTATGTCAATAATTTCGATTTGCACTTTGCTAGTATCACTTAAACCTCCTTTGTCGGTTGCTTCCACATACAATTCATATTTTTTAGATTTCTCAAAATCTAGCTGACCATTAATTCTAATAACACCTGAGCTGGAATCGATATGAAAAAGATTAGATAAATGCTCACTGCTCTGAGAAAAGGAATATGTAACTTCGCCATATGATCCAATGTCAGCATCACTAGCACTGACTGTTAAAGTCGCGGATCCTTTAGAAATATTCTCTTGAACAGAAGCTTTATAAACAGACTGACTGAAAACCGGCGCGTTGTCATTTGCATCTAAAACGAATACTTTAATCTTGATGGTACCCGTTTTGTGAGGGTTTCCACCATCGAATGCTGTTAAGATCAGTTTATGCTCCTCTGCCGCTTCTCTGTCTAGGGGCTTTTGCAAAGTCATTTCAACATATTTTGTATCGTCGAGATGGGAAGGTATTTTAACTGTGAAATGATCGGATGGTGTTAATTTATAAGTCTGAATTGAATTTAAACCTACATCAGGATCCATCGCGCTATCTATAGAATACCGAGCACCAGACAAAGCGGATTCACTGATCTGAAAAGAAATTTCATTTTTCTTAAAAGAAGGAGCATGATCATTAATGTCTAAGATCTCGACATCGATCCTGTGCAGCTCCATGGGGTTTTCTAAAATGATCTGAAAATGTAAAGAGCAGGGAGAGACTTGGACGCACAGCTCCTCTCTATCTATCCTCTCTTTCACCACCAGGGTCCCTTTCTCCGCATTCAGAGCGATGTACTCACGACTGTCCTCGGTAAAGATCCGCGCTCGACCCGATTTCAGTCTCTTCACATCCAGGCCGAGATCCTGAACAATATTTCCCACCAGCGAGCCCTTTGTCATCTCCTCCGGAACAGAATAGCGGACCTGTGCGCGCGCCACGGCAATAACAAAGACGCAGAGCACGAGAGTCAACCGTGACGGTCCCCCTGGAGAAGATGCGCCTCTCTGCGATGAGCAACAAAACAGAACCCGCATAATTCAGTCTTCTGTTTAGCTCCAAATGAGGAAAAAAAACGATGCGGAGAGATAGACACAGCAAAGATCCTTCAAGAACAAAGAGAACGAATTTTCGACGCGTCACGAGAGAGAGGCTGAGAGAGAGGGGACGTGTCTGATAAAAAAAGATCTTCTGCAGTGACGTCAGAAAGAGGAGGATTATATGAAAAGCAGTGTTTAGACTCTCAACATCCTAAACAACAGCGGCACTTAGTGCTTTAGGGGCACATCACATGGAAAGAACAAGCTCTGGAGAGATGAACACGGATGAACTCATAAATAATAAGAAACAATCGAGCTCATTCTGGATTCCGAAGCAATAGTAAAACGCACTTCATGCATCAAGTGGATTATATGTAAATACGCAAACAAGATAAAAGAAAGAAAAAAATGTTATGGGATAATGTGACTAAAGTTTTCTATTTCACTCTAATGAATGACTAGCAGCGGTTGTAGTTTACAACAGTTTTATCAAGAATCAACTTTAAAAGACGGACAGTGAATTTCTTAAACTCCGGCAGATTAAACCTTTCCATTTCAGTAAATCAGAGCGTTAAAAAGAGATGTGACTAAAGTAAATAAAAAAGTGAAAACTCTCCATCACATAATAGACCTACTGCACCTCCCACATGTCCAACCATAAGCGCAAACCTAAACATAATGATTGTTTAAATCACATTACTGGAACGAAATGTCGTCAGATGTTACACTTTTAATAATTAGCTTAAGTTAAAGCATTTTCGTGAAAAAGAAGAGCATAAAGAAAAATTCTGTCAGTTGGCACAAAGCTCAATCAGAGAAAAAATAATTAAAGGCTGTGTTCCTAAGGTGATTTGATGGAATTAGTCATTAACAAATTTAAAAGCACGATGCTACAAAGTCCCAACTGGGCTTGATAAGCAATTCAAAATATAAAGCGCAAGAGGTTCTCAATAAAACGTCAGAAAAAAATAGGAAGATTTGGTATGAAGCCAGATTTAGAACGGTTCAGAACCATGGTCAGCGGCGAATGTTTGCAGCAGTTTTAAAATTAAAACAATTTAACTTACACGACACTAAACAAAAATACAGATAAATAATAATAGTCATATGTATTTTACAGATCACTTTTCTTCCTGTTCAAAGATTCAACTTAAAAAATGCAAAATATAGTTCAATACGACACTGACATTCAGTCCGGACACAATATGATGTGGCTCATCTTCAAAACGATGCTTGATTGAATATTTAAAATTCATTCAAACAAATCACATTATCAATAAATAGACCACATTAAATATAAGATAACGTAAAAGCATACCATGCCCATGGCAGCATAAAAATAGATAAGCCCTTCACATGATTCGCTCTCTTATGATGGACTGGTGACCTGTCCAGGGTGTACCCCCGCCTCTCGCCCAATGTGCGCTGGAGATAGGCACCGGCAGACCAGAGTGACCCCAAATAAGGGGAAAAGCGGGTTGGAAATGAATGAAGGAATGAATGATTCATTCTCGATTTTTACTAACTATTACATTGATTTCTCCAAAAAAAATTGAAAACTAAAGAGAACATATTTTTTCAGTATGAACGCATCAAATATACACCAAAACTACAAAGTGAAACCGTTTGGTCTTTGCAGACTATCGGAGAAAAATCACAAATTATTCCAGAATGTTTGTTATAATTGTGCTGAAAAACTGAAGAAAAAACAACACCTGAAACATTGTTCCCCTTGCTTCCTATGATTACAAACAATATAGAGAATTTATAAGAAAGGGTAAAAAAAGGTCATATTCAAATTTACTGGCGCTCACCTGATCAAAAGATTCATCGAGTTTCCTTCTCTGCGTATGCGTAAGTGTCTGAGTTCCACTGGTGTCCAGACTAATGATGCTCTCAGAACCAGGTCTGGTGTATTTCAGATCACTCTTTCTGGAGTCAGTGGTTCTGCAAACCTCATAATTGTAAACGTGCTGCAAAGTTCCGGTGCCTCCCACATCCGCGTAAAGAGGCGGATAATACGGAATAACCGGGAGATTGGCTCCAGATTTACAGAACATCCGCTCGCGTCTCCATCGGTAGCACTTGACTGACAGTATGGCGATGAGAGACACGATAAAGAGAAACGAGACCACCGCCAGAGCCAGAACCAGATAGAAAGTCAGGTTCTCGTTGTAGTCCTTGTCATGCGTAAAATCTGGGAACTCGGAGAGCACTTCCGGGAAGCTGTCGGCCACCGCCACGTTCACATTGACTGTAGCTGATCGAGGGGGCTGCCCGTTGTCCTCCACTACAACAGTGAGTCTTTGTTTGACAGCATCTTTATCTGTCACCTGGCGCACCGTTCTGATCTCTCCATTCTGTGCGCCCACCTCAAACAGCGCCCTGTCTGCGGCTTTCTGCAGTTTATAGGAGAGCCAGGCGTTCTGCCCAGAGTCCACATCCACAGCCACCACTTTAGTCACCAGATAACCCACATCTGCCGAGCGAGGCACTATTTCAGCCACCACAGAAGCGCCGGACTGCACCGGGTACAGCACCTGAGGCGCGTTATCGTTCTGGTCCTGGATCAGGATCCTCACGCTCACGTTGCTGCTGAGAGGAGGAGAACCTCCGTCCTGTGCTTTTACGCGGATGCTAAACTCTTTGCTTTGCTCGTAATCAAAGGATCGAACCGCGAGAATCTCTCCACTCTCCGCGTTCACTGAAATGAAGCTCGAGGCGGAGACGCCGTTCACAACAACATCCTCCAGAAAATACGAAACCCGCGCGTTATTACCAGAGTCTCGATCGCGCGCTTTAATAGACAGCACTGAGACCCCCGGGGAGTTATTCTCCATCACGAACGCGGTGTATGAGGTGCGCTCGAACACAGGGGCGTTGTCATTAACATCCGAGATTTTCAGAGTCAGGGTTTTATTCGAGGATAAAGATGGAGAGCCCTCATCAGCAGCTGTGATCGTGATGTTGTACTCTGATATTTGCTCTCGATCCAGAAGCGCATCGGTCACTAATGTGTAGAAATTAGAGGAAGATTGTCTGATTCGGAATGGTAAACTAGGATTAATTAAACATCTGACCTGCCCATTTTTGCCTGAATCTAAATCTTTGAGATTTAACATCGCTATCACTGTCTCTGGGGCTGAATTTTCGGGTAAAGGGTTTGAGAACGAGATTATATTAATAACCGGAGTGTTGTCATTAATGTCTGTTATTTCCACCATTACTTTAGCTGTATCTGTTAAACCACCATTGTCTGTCGCCACCACATTAAGCTCGAATTTTTTGAGCTTTTCATAATCTAGAAAGCCTATCAGTGATATTTCTCCGTTTGAACGATCAACACTGAATATGTTTGCGATACCTTTGCTACTCTGAGAAAATGAATACGACAGTTGATTGTTTGTACCTTGATCTGCGTCAGTTGCTGTCACTTTTAACACTACCGATCCCTTTGAAGCATTTTCAGCCACAACTGCTGTGTAGACGGCCTGACTAAAAACAGGCGCGTTATCGTTTACGTCCAAAACAATCACGTTTATCTTTAAAGAACCTGTTTTCTGTGGGTTTCCACCATCGAACGCGGTTAAAATCAGATTATACTCCTCTTGTTTTTCTCTGTCTAACTGTGACTGCAGCACCATCTCTACATATTTAGTTCCGTCGGTGTGTGCCAATGTTTTTAACCCAAAGTGCTCTTGCGGATTTAATTTGTACAACTGAAGAGAATTTATACCTTCATCCGCATCATTTGCACTCTCGATCGAGTATCTTGCTCCAGGTAAAGCTAATTCGCTGATCTGAAAAGAAACCTCTTTGTTCACGAAAGAAGGAGCGTGATCATTAATGTCTAAGATCTCGACATCGATCCTGTGCAGCTCCATGGGGTTTTCTAAAATGATCTGAAAATGTAAAGAGCAGGGAGAGACTTGGGCGCACAGTTCCTCTCTATCTATCCTCTCTTTCACCACCAGGGTCCCTTTCTCCGCATTCAGAGCGATGTACTCACGACTGTCCTCGGTAAAGATCCGCGCTCGACCCGATTTCAGTCTCTTCACATCCAGGCCGAGATCCTGGACAACATTTCCCACCAGCGAGCCCTTTGTCATCTCCTCCGGAACAGAATAGCGGACCTGGGCGCGCACCACGGCAATGACAAAGACGCAGAGCAAGAAAATGAGCCATGATGACGCCCATGGAGAAGATGCGCCTCTCTGCGCCGACAAGCAACACAGAACCCGCATCATCCAGTCTTCTGTTTAGCTCCAAATGACGAAAAAGAACCGATGCGGAGAGATAGCGACACAGTAAAGATCCTCCGAGAACAAAGAGAACGAATACTCGACGCGTCAGAGACTGGGAGAGAGGGGACGCGTCTGATTATAATGTCTTCTGCAATGACGTCAAAAAGAGGAGGATGATATGAAAAGCAGCGTTTAGAGCCTCAACAACCAGACCAACAGCGGCACTTTGTGCTTCAGAGACGCATTACATTGAAAAAAAACAGCTATAGATAGATGCACGCGGGATGAAATACAAAATAATCAATCGAGCATGGAGTCCTGAAGCTAGAGTATTGAATGCACTCAGTGCCTCGAGGTAATAGTAATCATGAAAAGGAGAGCAAATATAAGCATGAAATGAACTCAAGCAGAGGGGTTTTCCTTGTGATCACGTGACAAGCTTTTTACTGTCAGTTTCATGAGAAGTTCAGCACCAGGGCCAGCAGCGACTAAATTTCGAATTCTTGCTTCAAAACCACATTTCATGGACCACAAATCTTTCAACATTTTCAAAAACACCCTCAATAGAATGTGATCACCGCTCACAAATGACAACCTCAATCAATTACAATAGTCAGGTATTTGTACAAATACAAAATAAAACTACATGAATTAAACCTTATCATTATGAACAGTCTTAGTTTTAATTTGGAAGTATTTAGTTAAATTAGATATGATTTATAACACAATGAGTTGTCAGGAAGGTTAGAGGTTTAGGTTCCACACTCTATGCATGATCTAAATTTTACAGAAAAGATAAATAAAACTAGAAAGGACAACACTTATTAACATGCCCAGTATACTGAAAAATAATCCTAAGGTTTTTCTTGATTTTACTGTCTACACTTGAACAGAGTTGGTCAAACGAAAATGCCTTTATAGCCATTAATGTGCTTTTAAATCATAATGGGAGTCACACATTCTGATCATGTGTACAAATAAATAAGGTATATTTATAATGTTTTAAGTGTATTTCTCAGACTTCTCACCACAAGCACAAACCCGAGCTCAATTGCATCTCCACTGAGAAATATTCTAAAACAAATTGGGCTAATTTATGTTAGTTAAAAAATACAATAATGGGTATACAAAGTTAAAAAGTTGACTATAAAAATGTATATATTAATTTAGACAGACAAATTCACTGGAGCTCACCTGGTCAATAGTTTTATCGACATATCCTCTCTGCGCATGCGTGAGAGTCTGAGTTCCGCTGGTGTCCAGACTAATGATGCTCTCAGAACCAGGTCTGGTGTATTTCAGATCACTCTTTCTGGAGTCAGTGGTTCTGCAAACCTCATAATTGTACACGTGCTGCAAAGTTCCAGTGCCTCCCACATCCGCGTAAAGAGGCGGATAATACGGAATAACCGGGAGATTGGCTCCAGATTTACAGAACATCCGCTCGCGTCTCCATCGGTAGCACTTGACTGACAGTATGGCGATGAGAGACACGATAAAGAGAAACGAGACCACCGCCAGAGCCAGAACCAGATAGAAAGTCAGGTTCTCGTTGTAGTCCTTGTCGTGCGTAAAATCTGGGAACTCGGAGAGCACTTCCGGGAAGCTGTCGGCCACCGCCACGTTCACATTGACTGTAGCTGATCGAGGGGGCTGCCCGTTATCCTCCACTACAACAGTGAGTCTTTGTTTGACAGCATCTTTATCTGTCACCTGGCGCACCGTTCTGATCTCTCCATTCTGTGCGCCCACCTCAAACAGCGCCCTGTCTGCGGCTTTCTGCAGTTTATAGGAGAGCCAGGCGTTCTGCCCAGAGTCCACATCCACAGCCACCACTTTAGTCACCAGATAACCCACATCTGCCGAGCGAGGCACTATTTCAGCCACCACAGAAGCGCCGGACTGCACCGGGTACAGCACCTGAGGCGCGTTATCGTTCTGGTCCTGGATCAGGATCCTCACGCTCACGTTGCTGCTGAGAGGAGGAGAACCTCCGTCCTGTGCTTTTACGCGGATGCTAAACTCTTTGCTTTGCTCGTAATCAAAGGATCGAACCGCGAGAATCTCTCCACTCTCCGCGTTCACTGAAATGAAGCTCGAGGCGGAGACGCCGTTCACAACAACATCCTCCAGAAAATACGAAACCCGCGCGTTATTACCAGAGTCTCGATCGCGCGCTTTAATAGATAGCACTGAGACCCCCGGGGAGTTATTCTCCATCACGAACGCGGCGTATGAGGTGCGCTCGAACACAGGGGCGTTGTCATTAACATCCGAGATTTTCAGAGTCAGGGTTTTATTCGAGGATAAAGATGGAGAGCCCTCATCAGCAGCTGTGATCGTGATGTTGTACTCTGATATTTGCTCTCGATCCAGAAGCTGCTCAGTCGTCACGGTATAAATATTAGGAGCAGATGACTGAATTTTAAAAGGTACATTTGAAGTAAGAGAGCACCTGACCTGTCCGTTTTTTCCCGAGTCTAAATCTTTGACATTTATCATTGCAATCACAGTCTCTGGAGCTGAACTTTCGGGTATCTGGCTAGAAAATGAAATTATGCTGAGTATGGGCGCATTATCATTTTCATCAAGCAATTCGATAACCACTTTACACGAGTCTGTCAGTCCTCCTTTGTCTGTCGCCTCAATGTGTAACTGAAAATGTTTAGATTTCTCAAAATCCAGGTCTCCTTTGACACTTATTAAACCACTTTCTGAATCTATCCCAAAGAGCTCCAACGCCTTCCCTGATGTTTGGGAAAAAGAATAGATCAGCTCAGCGTTTGAGCCTTTGTCTTTATCCGTCGCAGTGACGCTGACGACTTCGGTACCTTTAACTGAGTTCTCCAGAAGAGAAACCCTGTATACAGGGAGGCTAAAGGCGGGCGCATTATCGTTTGCGTCCATTACAACAACAATAATTTTAATAGAACCGGATTTCTGCGGATTTCCGCCATCAAATGCTGTCAGTGTTAGTTTATGTTCCTCCTGATCTTCTCTATCCAGAGGCTTCTGCAAAATCATTTCAACATATTTCATCCCGTCATTTCCCGTCTGTTCTTTCAGAGAAAAGTGATCAGTTGGATGAAGCGTGTATTTCTGAAGGGTGTTTAAACCTACGTCAGAATCATGAGCGTTATCTAAAGAGAATTTAGCTCCAGGTAAAGCGGATTCACTGATCTGAAACTGTATTTCTCGTCGAGTAAAAACAGGAGCATTATCATTAATGTCTAAGATCTCGACATCGATCCTGTGCAGCTCCATGGGGTTTTCTAAAATGATCTGAAAATGTAAAGAGCAGGGAGAGACTTGGACGCACAGCTCCTCTCTATCTATCCTCTCTTTCACCACCAGGGTCCCTTTCTCCGCATTCAGAGCGATGTACTCACGACTGTCCTCGGTAAAGATCCGCGCTCGACCCGATTTCAGTCTCTTCACATCCAGGCCGAGATCCTGAACAATATTTCCCACCAGCGAGCCCTTTGTCATCTCCTCCGGAACAGAATAGCGGACCTGTGCGCGCGCCACTGCAATGACAAAGACGCAGAGCTCGAAAATGAGCCATGATGACGCCCGCGGAGAAGATGCACCTCTCTGCGCCGTCAAGCAACACATAACCCGCATCATCCAGTCTTCTGTTTAGCTCCAAATGAGTAAAAAAAGAACCAATGTGGAGAGATAGCGACACAGTAAAGATCCTCCGAGAACAAAGAGAGCGAATACGGCGTCACGAGATCGAGAGAGAGAGAGAGAGAGAGAGAGAGAGACTGGGAGAGAGGGGACGCGTCTGATTATAATATTTTCTACAATGACGTCAAAAAGAGGAGGATGATATAAAAGCAGGGTTTAGAGCCTCAACAATCAGACCAACAGCGGCACTTTGTGCTTCAGAGGCGCATTACATTGAAAAAAAACCCCAAAAAGCGATAGATAGATGCACACGGGATGAAATACAAAATAAAGAATTCCATGGAGCTCATTATGGATTTCGAAGCTAAATAAAACGCATTCAATGCACCAAATATGTAAATATGAAATAGAGAGCAAATCTAAACATAAAATAATACACAGTTCCTTGTGATTATGAGACTAAAGCTGTTCTTTAAGTTTAATGAGCTGTTAGCAGCACTTGTTGTTTATAACTACCAAAATAAACCTTAAACGATGAGCTCTAGATGACTTTCCCTTTGAACAAATCATCCGCCTTAAATGTGATTCTTATGTAAAAAAGACAATTAAATGGAAAAAAATCACTAGATTAAAATGTCCTCAAACAAACAAAACTCAACAAAAACATTTAAAACAAACTTTTTCCCTTGCGGGCTCACATAGGGTGAGAACCTGGACAGGTCGCCAGTCCATCGCAGGGCAACACATATTCACTCACACATTCACAACTAAGGGGAATTTAGATTATTCAATTAACCTAACCACGGGTTTTGGGATTGGGAGGGGGGACTGGAGTACCCTGAGGAAACCCATGCAACTGTTGTTTTTAGAAGTTATTAAAATAATTCAACTCTTAATTGAACTTGAACTAAACTGTACCTTAAACGTTTCAACAAAAGAGTTTTTTAGGATTCGCTGAAGTAGCGTTCAAAACCATTCACTGGAGCTCACCTGGTCAACAGTTTTATCGACATATCCTCTCTGCGCATGCGTGAGAGTCTGAGTTCCACTGGTGTCCAGACTAATGATGCTCTCAGAACCAGGTCTGGTGTATTTCAGATCACTCTTTCTGGAGTCAGTGGTTCTGCAAACCTCATAATTGTACACGTGCTGCAAAGTTCCGGTGCCTCCCACATCCGCGTAAAGAGGTGGATAATACGGAATAACTGGGAGATTGGCTCCAGATTTACAGAACATCCGCTCGCGTCTCCATCGGTAGCACTTGACTGAAAGTATGGCGATGAGAGACACGATAAAGAGAAACGAGACCACCGCCAGAGCCAGAACCAGATAGAAAGTCAGGTTCTCGTTGTAGTCCTTGTCGTGCGTAAAATCTGGGAACTCGGAGAGCACTTCCGGGAAGCTGTCGGCCACCGCCACGTTCACATTGACTGTAGCTGATCGAGGGGGCTGCCCGTTATCCTCCACTACAACAGTGAGTCTTTGTTTGACAGCATCTTTATCTGTCACCTGGCGCACCGTTCTGATCTCTCCATTCTGTGCGCCCACCTCAAACAGCGCCCTGTCTGCGGCTTTCTGCAGTTTATAGGAGAGCCAGGCGTTCTGTCCAGAGTCCACATCCACAGCCACCACTTTAGTCACCAGATAACCCACATCTGCCGAGCGAGGCACTATTTCAGCCACCACAGAAGCGCCGGACTGCACCGGGTACAGCACCTGAGGCGCGTTATCGTTCTGGTCCTGGATCAGGATCCTCACGCTCACGTTACTGCTGAGAGGAGGAGAGCCTCCGTCCTGTGCTTTTACGCGGAATTTGAAATCTTTGATCTGCTCGTAATCGAAAGATTGCACCGCGTGAATGATTCCACCGTCAGCACTAACGGACACTAACGAGGAGACGGGCACTCCGTTAACCGACGAGTCCTCCAGTATGTAGGAGACGCGCGCGTTCTGGTTAAAATCCGCGTCTGTGGCTCG
Source organism: Danionella cerebrum (assembly GCA_007224835.1). Classification (NCBI taxonomy): domain Eukaryota; kingdom Metazoa; phylum Chordata; class Actinopteri; order Cypriniformes; family Danionidae; genus Danionella; species Danionella cerebrum. The sequence goes on from SRMA01026451.1 coordinate 270,688, forward strand.
GATGGTGAAGATGGAGAGCCCCGGGGTGTTGTTCTCTTGAACAGAGGCCTCATATGAACTCTTGTCAAAGACAGGCGCGTTATCGTTCACATCTGAGATCTGTAAGGAGAGAGTGACGCTGCTGGAGAGAGAGGGCACGCCCTCATCAGCACATGTCACTATGATGTCATAATCGCTCTCCAGCTCTCGATCCAAATCACCGTCCGTCACTAAACTGAAGAAGTTATTTGTGCTGGATTTCAGAGAAAACGGGATATTTTCATTTATGATGCAATTAACTTTCCCATTCTCTCCGGAATCTGAATCTTGGACATTGAGCATCGTCACTACAGTACCTGACAGAGAATTCTCAGACAGAGAACTCGCTCTTGACATGACATTAATCAGTGGTTTATTATCGTTCACATCATTTACATCAACTATTACTTTGCATGTGTCCGAATGGCGTCCAGGGTCTCTTGCCTGAACATCAATTTGGTAATGTTTTATCTTCTCATAATCAAAATCACCAGATAATTTTAAAACTCCCTCATTTTTGTCTATTTCAAAAATATTAACATTTCCACCAGAAGCCTTTGCGATGTGATACTCTATTCTTGCATTTTGACCTTGGTCAGCATCGGATGCTTTCACAGTGGCTAAAACTGTACCTTTGGGGGCGTTTTCTGCAACGCTTGTTTTATAAACAGACAGGAAACAAACTGGAGCGTTATCATTCGCATCCTCGACGGTGATAATGATCGGAATTGTTCCAGACAACTGAGGGTCTCCTCCGTCCACAGCAGTGAGAACAAGAGAGATTTGATCCTGCTTTTCTCGATCTAGGGCTTGATTCAAAATCATTTCAACATTTTTGGTCCCATCTGGCATGTTTTGGATTTTTAAAATGAAATTATCTGTAGGTTGCAGAAAATATCTCTGTACGCTGTTTAGGCCAACGTCATCGTCCACTGCAGTCTCTAACACAAATTTGGCTCCGGTGAGAGAGGATTCGCTAATATCAAATGTAATCTCTTTATCAGCAAAAATCGGAGCGTTGTCATTTACGTCTAAAATCTCAACGGTGACACCAAAGAACTCCAAAGGATTTTCTAGAATGATCTGAAAGTGCAGCGCGCAAGGCGTTGTCTGAGCGCACAGCGCCTCTCGGTCTATTCTCTCTCTGATGAGCAGGACTCCTCTTTCTTTATTCAGCTCGATGTATTCCGCGCTGTCTCCGGTATAAATCCGCGCTTTCCCAGACTTCAGTCTCTTCACATCCAAACCCAAATCCTGCGCTATGTTCCCGACCAAAGAGCCTTTAGACATTTCCTCGGGGATGGAGTAAGAGACCTGACCGAGAGCTCCACCGAGAGAAAGAAAGCAGATCAACAGCAGGACTCGCCGCGCCATTGTTCTCTCCGACAATTTGTACAAGAGCTTGAGATAAAGATTCCGAGAGAAACCAAACGATCTGATCCAGAAAATGAAGCGAATAAAAGGTTGTTCCAACGACGTGAAACAGGACAAGTGTGTAATTCCAGCAAATTGGTTAAAAAGCGCGATCTCTTTGATTTTTTCTTTCTTCCTTCCTTCTCAGACTGCGCTCTCAGGTTCTCTCTCACTAAAAACATGGAGCTGATGGGGGAGGAACTGCAGCAGATCTGGGTCTACACTGACAACCTGGCCAACAGCACCGCTACGAGTCCAAACTCATGAATTACAAAAATATGTAAATCTTAGAGTTTCAGGTAAACAAAAAAGTGCAATTGAATGCTGACAAGATAAGCCACCACAAAGATCAGTTAAAGAGACAAAATCATGCAAATGAATACGGAGAATAGAATATATTTGTTGTATGAATGTAAAGAGTAAATTGAACATTTAATGTAATAAACAACATACAAAAGAAGATTGGCACGAAAACTGAAAATAAAGGTAGCGATGATACAAAATCTTAAACCCATTAAAGCAGCAACCCTGAAAGAAAATTAAATAATAAAATGTGATATTTTACTATTCAAGCGGCAGAGCATTGTGATGGAGAAGAAAAGAGAATTGATTTCATTAAAGAAGAAAAGAAATGAAAGAAAATCAAAACCACATTTCAGGACCATGGCCAGGGATGCGACTCAAAAGACTCACAGCTCCATTAAAAAAAAAAAAAAAACTGGTGCACGGCATGTAAAGGAGAACGTAAATATATTAAATGCTATTATATATCATTCTTGAATAAGTTTGTTTTTAAAGTAAATCTTCACTGAAGACAAAATGACGTTTACAGATAGAATGGCTTTTTAAATACTTTTAAAAATATTTCTCACAATGCTTTGAATTGAGAGACGTGTTCATGAAAGTAATGACTTAAAACAGGAAGAATTTTGTGAAATTAATAATGGAAGAATTGAACAACGGCATATATTAATTAATACGTAAATAAAGAAACGAAATTATCCTTGAAACAAAGCAGCGCAGGAGATTAAAACATAAAAGCATGTCATTTAAAAAAAATAACCAGCCTGTCCACAATATACATAATTATTTGAGATTATAATATAAACATATATATCTTATGTTTACTAATTATAAACTAAAATAGTTACTTATTTATTTTTAACAAATTATATGGACAACTATAAATAAACCAATCACTGTAGCAACTATTTTAAGCAATAAAGAGTTCGACCATGAACAAACCCTAGTGAATTTTCAACATTGACTAAACATTCAAACCAGACAGGTTTCTCTCAATTTTTTTAAAACAGTTCCTACAAAATAATTTGCAACTCAATACGTGATACAAAAAATCGAATCGATCAATCAAATTAATCAAAATCGTGTGTCCTTGCAACCATAACTGCACTGAAGGAAGTGAACATCTACAAATAATATATATATATATATATATATATATATATATATATATATA
>SRMA01026451.1:273615-284816 GCA_007224835.1 Danionella cerebrum
AAGAGAAACGAGACCACCGCCAGAGCCAGAACCAGATAGAAAGTCAGGTTCTCGTTGTAGTCCTTGTCGTGCGTAAAATCTGGGAACTCGGAGAGCACTTCCGGGAAGCTGTCGGCCACCGCCACGTTCACATTGACTGTAGCTGATCGAGGGGGCTGCCCGTTATCCTCCACTACAACAGTGAGTCTTTGTTTGACAGCATCTTTATCTGTCACCTGGCGCACCGTTCTAATCTCTCCATTCTGTGCGCCCACCTCAAACAGCGCCCTGTCTGCGGCTTTCTGCAGTTTATAGGAGAGCCAGGCGTTCTGCCCAGAGTCCACATCCACAGCCACCACTTTAGTCACCAGATAACCCACATCTGCCGAGCGAGGCACTATTTCAGCCACCACAGAAGCGCCGGAATGCACCGGGTACAGCACCTGAGGCGCGTTATCGTTCTGGTCCTGGATCAGGATCCTCACGCTCACGTTGCTGCTGAGAGGAGGAGAGCCTCCATCCTGCACTCTCACACGGAACCGGAAGTCTTTGATCTGCTCGTAATCGAAAGATCGCACCGCGTGAATGACTCCACCGTCAGCACTAACGGACACTAACGAGGAGACGGGCACTCCGTTAACCGACGAGTCCTCCAGTATGTAGGAGACGCGCGCGTTCTGGTTAAAATCCGCGTCTGTGGCTCGGATGGTGAAGATGGAGAGCCCCGGGGTGTTGTTCTCTTGAACAGAGGCCTCATATGAACTCTTGTCAAAGACAGGCGCGTTATCGTTCACATCTGAGATCTGTAAGGAGAGAGTGACGCTGCTGGAGAGGGAGGGCACGCCCTCATCAGCGCACGTCACTGTGATGTCATACTCGCTCTCCAGCTCTCGATCTAAATCACCGTCTGTCACTAAACTGAAGAAATTATTTGAGCTGGATTTCAACGTAAACGGAAAGTTGTCGTCAATAAAGCAGTTTATTTTACCGTTGTCTCCCGCGTCCGGATCTTGCGCATTTATGACAGTGACAACAGTGGCAAGGTTCGAGTTTTCTGGAAGACTTGATAATTTTGACATTATATTGATCATTGGTTTATTGTCATTGATATCAATCACCTCCACATCGACTTTACAAGTGTCCGTCAGACCTCCCTCATCACTGGCCTGGACATGAATTTGATAAAAGCGAGACTTCTCAAAATCAATATTTCCTGATACTTTTACTTCTCCGTTTGTGCCATTTATTTCAAACAACTTCGATATTTCGTTGTGGGAATTTTTGATTGAAAACGTAATTTTGCTGTTCGACCCCTCATCTGCGTCAGAGGCGCTTACTGTGGTCACCAGAGCGCCTTTGTGCGCATTTTCTTTAATTGCCGCTTTGTAGATTTTCTGGGTGAAAACCGGTGCATTATCGTTCGCATCTAAAACAGTGATGTGTATCTGCGCGGTACCAGATAACTGAGGATCTCCTCCGTCCATCGCTGTCAGAACCAGAGACAGATGCTCCTGCTTTTCACGATCAAGAGGCTTCTTGAGAACCATTTCTACCAGTTTACTCCCGTCTGCCTGATTCTGTAATTTTAACGAAAAATTATCTGTTGGTTTTAATAAATATGTCTGCAATCCGTTGATTCCTACATCGGAGTCCATTGCTCTGTCTAGAGCAAACACCGCCCCTGTTACAGCCGACTCACTGATGCTGAAATTCATATCAGCAGCATTAAAAGAAGGCGAATGATCGTTTACATCCGTGACTTCGATTGTAATAGAGTAAAACTCGATGGGGTTTTCTAGAATAATCTGAAAGTGCAGCGCGCAAGGCGTTGTCTGAGCGCACAGCGCCTCTCGGTCTATTCTCTCTCTGATGAGCAGGACTCCTCTTTCTTTATTCAGCTCGATGTATTCCGCCGTCCCCGCATAAACCGCGCTTCCGACTCGGCCCCTCACATCCAAACCCAAATCCTGCGCTATGTTCCCGACCAAAGAGCCTTTAGACATTTCCTCGGGGATGGAGTAAGAGACCTGACCGAGAGCTCCACCGAGAGAAAGAAAGCAGATCAACAGCAGGACTCGCCGCGCCATTGTTCTCTCCGACAATTTGTACAAGAGCTTGAGATAAAGATTCCGAGAGAAAACAAACGATCTGATCCAGAAAATGAAGCGAGTAAAAGGTTGTTCCAACGACGTGAAACAGGACAAATGTGTAATTCCAGCAAATTGGTTAAAAAGCGCGATCTCTTTGATTTTTTCTTTCTTCCTTCCTTCTCAGACTGCGCTCTCAGGTTCTCTCTCTCTCACTAAAAATATGGAGCTGATGGGGGAGGAACTGCAGCATATCTGGGTCTACACTAACAACCTGGCCAACAGCACCGCTACGAGTCCAAACTCATCAACTACAAGAATGTTTAAATCTCAGAGTTAAGTAAACAAAGTGCAATTGAAAAAAAGTGCAATTGAATGCTGACAAGAAAAGCAACCAACATATTAGGTAAAGTGACAAAATCATGCAAATGAATACGGAGAATAGAATATATTTGTTGTATCAATGTAAAGAGTAAATTGAACATTTAATTTAATAAACAACATACAAAAGAAAATTTGCAAGAAAACTGAAAATAAAGGTAGCGATGATACAAAATCTGGAACCCATTAAAGCAGCAACCCTGAAAGAAAATTAAATAATAAAATGTGATATTTTACTATTCAAGCGGCAGAGCATTGTGGTGGAGAAGAAAACAGAATTGATTTCATTAAAGAAGAAAAGAAATGAAAGAAAATCAAAACCACATTTCAGGACCATGGTCAGGGATGCGACTCAAAAGACTCACAGCTCCATTAAAAAAAAACTGGTGCACGGCATGTAAAGGAGAACGTAAATATATTAAATGCTATTATATATCATTCTTGAATAAGTTTGTTTTTAAAGTAAATCTTCACTGAAGATATAATATCTATATTATAAATCTTCACTAATATATATATATATTTACTAACTACATTAGATACTTATTTATTTTTAACAAATTATAAGGACAACTATAAATAAACCTATCACTGCGAGAAAAAAAATGAAGCAATAATCAGTTCGACAATGAACAAACCCCAGTGAATTTTCAACACTGAAAATAATTGAGAGAAACCTGTTCTGTTTGAAGGTTTAGTCAAACAGTCTCTAAAAATAATTAGCAACTCATTACGTGATAAAAAAAATCGAATCGATCAATCAAATTAATCAAAAACTTGTGTCCTTGCAACCATAACTGCTCTGAAGGAAGTTTACATATGAAAAAAAAATTTAAAATATTATAAAATATTTACAAAAAATTAAAAAAAAAAATAGTCATCCATACAAGTAAAAAATTAAACTAGACAGATGTTCACTGGCACTTACAAATCTTTAAAATTATCTCACCTCATCAAATTCTTCGCGGACCAGTTTTCCTCTCTGCGCATGCGTGAGAGTTTGAGTTCCACTGGTGTCCAGACTAATGATGCTCTCAGAACCAGGCCTGGTGTATTTCAGATCACTCTTTCTGGAGTCAGTGGTTCTGCAAACCTCATAATTGTACACGTGCTGCAAAGTTCCGGTGCCTCCCACATCCGCGTAAAGAGGTGGATAATACGGAATAACCGGGAGATTGGCTCCAGATTTACAGAACATCCGCTCGCGTCTCCATCGGTAGCACTTGACTGACAGTATGGCGATGAGAGACACGATAAAGAGAAACGAGACCACCGCCAGAGCCAGAACCAGATAGAAAGTCAGGTTCTCATTGTAGTCCTTGTCGTGCGTAAAGTCTGGGAACTCGGAGAGCACTTCCGGGAAGCTGTCGGCCACCGCCACGTTCACATTGACTGTAGCTGATCGAGGGGGCTGCCCGTTATCCTCCACTACAACAGTGAGTCTTTGTTTGACAGCATCTTTATCTGTCACCTGGCGCACCGTTCTGATCTCTCCATTCTGTGCGCCCACCTCAAACAGCGCCCTGTCTGCGGCTTTCTGCAGTTTATAGGAGAGCCAGGCGTTCTGTCCAGAGTCCACATCCACAGCCACCACTTTAGTCACCAGATAACCCACATCTGCCGAGCGAGGCACTATTTCAGCCACCACAGAAGCGCCGGACTGCACCGGGTACAGCACCTGAGGCGCGTTATCGTTCTGGTCCTGGATCAGGATCCTCACGCTCACGTTGCTGCTGAGAGGAGGAGAACCTCCGTCCTGTGCTTTTACACGGAATTTGAAGTCTTTGATCTGCTCGTAATCGAAAGATCGCACCGCGTGAATGACTCCACCGTCAGCACTAACGGACACTAACGAGGAGACGGGCACTCCGTTAACCGACGAGTCCTCCAGTATGTAGGAGACGCGCGCGTTCTGGTTAAAATCCGCGTCTGTGGCTCGAATGGTGAAGATGGAAAGCCCCGGGGTGTTGTTCTCTTGAACAGAGGCCTCATATGAACTCTTGTCAAAGACAGGCGCGTTATCGTTCACATCTGAGATCTGTAAGGAGAGAGTGACGCTGCTGGAGAGAGAGGGCACGCCCTCATCAGCGCACGTCACTGTGATGTCATACTCGCTCTCCAGCTCTCGATCTAAGTCTCCGTCTGTCACAATGCTGTAAAATCCATTAGCTGTTGTTTTGATTGTAAAGGGGATATTCTTGGTAACCGTGCACTGAACTTGTCCGTTGCTGTCAGAATCTGGATCACTAACACTTAGAATTGATATCACGGTACCGAGCAGCGAGTTTTCCGGTAACGCACTGGATTTCGACATCACTGTAATAACTGGAGCATTATCATTGACGTCAATCACGTCAACCACAATTTTACTCGAATCCGAAAGTCCACCTTTATCCACTGCTTCAATGTCGATTTGATAATGTTTATTGGTTTCAAAATCAATCTTACCCACGGATGTCAACAGCCCGTTCTCGTCGATATGAAAAACTTCGGAAACGCTGTCACTGTTGGCTATTAAATAACTGACGTCTCCGTTTGTCCCTTTATCTGAGTCAGACGCACTGACAGTGATTAGAGATGTACCTTTTGGGGAATTTTCGGTGATCACAGCTCTATAAAGCGGTTTAATAAAAACCGGAGCGTTATCATTCACATCAAGCACAGTGATGTGGATCTGAACCGTGCCAGATTTAGCTGGCTCACCACCATCGACAGCAGTCAACAACAAAGACACATTTTCATGTTTTTCTCGATCTAGAGGCTTTTGAAGAACCATTTCAACCTTTTTACTCCCATCACTCTGACCTTGAAGTTTTAAATTGAAATGGTCTGTGGGTTGCAGAATGTAGCTCTGGAGACCATTAGGTCCAATGTCTGCATCAATCGCTTTCTCCAACATGAATTTCGATCCCACAACAGCTGACTCACTGATCTCAAATCGTCTTTCGTCTCTTTTAAAAACGGGAGAATTATCATTTATGTCTATAATTTCGACAGTTATCCTAAACAGCTCCATTGGATTATCGAGTATAATTTGTAAGTGCAGCGCGCAAGGCGTTGTCTGAGCGCACAGCGCCTCTCGGTCTATTCTCTCTCTGATGAGCAGGACTCCTCTTTCTTTATTCAGCTCGATGTATTCCGCGCTGTCTCCGGTATAAATCCGCGCTTTCCCAGACTTCAGTCTCTTCACATCCAAACCCAAATCCTGCGCTATGTTCCCGACCAAAGAGCCTTTAGACATTTCCTCGGGGATGGAGTAAGAGACCTGACCGAGAGCTCCACCGAGAGAAAGAAAGCAGATCAACAGCAGGAGTCGCCGCGCCATTGTTCTCTCCGACATTTTTCAGAAGAGCCCGAGAAGAAGATTCCGAGAGAAATTCAAGGGTCTGATAAAGAAAGATGAAGCGAATCAAGGGGTTCCAACGACCAGAACAAGAAGAGTCTGTAAATCCAGGAAGAAGAGGAATAAAAAACCGACTCTCCGTGATTTCTCTCTCCTTTCTGATCCGCTCCAGACTGCGCTTTCGGCTTCTTCCTCAATAATAATATGAAGATAATGGGGGAGGAACTGCAGCTGAGCTTTAAACTGACAGCCTGACCGACAGCACCACTGCGAGTTCAAACTCATCAACTACAGCAAATAATTTAATTTTTGTATGTTTCGATCTGAGGAATCAGTATCATAAAATTAATTAAACCAGTAAACATTTAAGGTTTTTAGCATTTTTCTTTTGAAAAAATAAATGCATAAATAAATAAATAAAATCTAACTATATTCCCAGTGAGCAGCATCTGTATAAAAGACAAAACTCTGAGAGAATTTATCGACTTAGCACTGCTGCAGATATTCATAAAATAACTTCTATTTAGTGTTAGTACAAAAACAAATCAGAAAGTTGATAAAACTCACAAAAATGCTTTAATTTTAATGAGAAAAAATAGAACAGAACAAATCGAAAAATATTATCATATTTCAGGACCATGGTCAGGGAAATTGATCTACTCTAAACATAAAATCAAAAAGCATGGAACTTAAAAACAGATGTGAAAAATTCGTTTGAAAGTGTTTCCAAAATGTTTGGATCAGAAAGAAAATTATTGTAACGGAAACGAGCGCACCAAATTAAACAGATACTTTTTTTTGTCTTGCCTCTCATTCTGTGAAGCTGCACTAAAGCAAGTTCAGCACAATAAATCACAGTATAGCTGAAATAAAAATAATCTGAAACAGTTAAATTAATCATATGTCAGGATTATGTTGAGGAAAATATGAACACAATGTATATTCATGTGATGAAATCAAAATGTGGTGGTGATAAAAATGTAAAATAATTTCACTTTATAATATATTTAATTTTCTTCCGTGGTTAGGCGAGCACGGTGAATATGCTACGACAATTTATTAATGTAAAAAGAAATAACACAGAAAATATTTATCTATAATTTTCATGATGAAGAACGTCGAAAAATATCCGAATAATATGTATGCATTTATAATATAAAGGCTTTCAAACCATAAGCCTAATTCATCGTTTAAACATAAACTTACTTTAACAATAAAACATACTAACGGTTCTCTAAACAGTTCCCTAAATAATTAAAAAAAAATACTAAAATAAAAAAAACGAGAAAAAAAATATTGCTTTAACTGCTGTTAGCTAATAAAAACATATAAATTTGAAAACTATCTCACCTCCTCAAATTCCTCACTCATCAGTTTCCCTCTCTGCGCATGCGTGAGTGTCTGAGTTCCACTGGTGTCCAGACTAATGATGCTCTCAGAACCAGGTCTGGTGTATTTCAGATCACTCTTTCTGGAGTCAGTGGTTCTGCAAACCTCATAATTGTACACGTGCTGCAAAGTTCCGGTGCCTCCCACATCCGCGTAAAGAGGCGGATAATACGGAATAACCGGGAGATTGGCTCCAGATTTACAGAACATCCGCTCGCGTCTCCATCGGTAGCACTTGACTGAAAGTATGGCGATGAGAGACACGATAAAGAGAAACGAGACCACCGCCAGAGCCAGAACCAGATAAAAAGTCAGGTTCTCATTGTAGTCCTTGTCGTGCGTAAAATCTGGGAACTCGGAGAGCACTTCCGGGAAGCTGTCGGCCACCGCCACGTTCACATTGACTGTAGCTGATCGAGGGGGCTGCCCGTTGTCCTCCACTACAACAGTGAGTCTTTGTTTGACAGCATCTTTATCTGTCACCTGGCGCACCGTTCTGATCTCTCCATTCTGTGCGCCCACCTCAAACAGCGCCCTGTCTGCGGCTTTCTGCAGTTTATAGGAGAGCCAGGCGTTCTGCCCAGAGTCCACATCCACAGCCACCACTTTAGTCACCAGATAACCCACATCTGCCGAGCGAGGCACTATTTCAGCCACCACAGAAGCGCCGGACTGCACCGGGTACAGCACCTGAGGCGCGTTATCGTTCTGGTCCTGGATCAGGATCCTCACGCTCACGTTGCTGCTGAGAGGAGGAGAGCCTCCGTCCTGTGCTTTTACGCGGAATTTGAAATCTTTGATCTGCTCGTAATCGAAAGATTGCACCGCGTGAATGATTCCACCGTCAGCACTAACGGACACTAACGAGGAGACGGGCACTCCGTTAACCGACGAGTCCTCCAGTATGTAGGAGACGCGCGCGTTCTGGTTAAAATCCGCGTCTGTGGCTCGGATGGTGAAGATGGAGAGCCCCGGGGTGTTGTTCTCTTGAACAGAGGCCTCATATGAACTCTTGTCAAAGACAGGCGCGTTATCGTTCACATCTGAGATCTGTAAGGAGAGAGTGACGCTGCTGGAGAGAGAGGGCACGCCCTCATCAGCGCACGTCACTGTGATGTCATACTCGCTCTCTCGCTCTCGATCTAAATCACCGTCCGTCACTAAACTGAAGAAATTATTTGAGTTAGATTTCAGAGAAAACGGGAGATTTTCATTAACTGAACACTGAACTTTCCCATTATCTCCTGCATCAACATCCTGGACATTAATCATGATGACCACGGTCTCAGGCGCGGAGTTTTCGGGGATCACGTTTGTTTTGGACATTATATTGATCACAGGAGCATTATCATTAACATCAATAACATCGACAATAATTTTACAGGAGTCAGTGAGACCACCGTGATCAGATGCTTGGACGCTAATCTCGTAACTGCGCGCTTTTTCAAAGTCTATTGTTCCAATCACTGAGACCTGACCATTGTCTTTATTTATTTCAAATAAATGCTGAACATCATACTTCATATTTGCAACCGAATACTCAATTTTACTATTAGTTCCTTCGTCGGAGTCAGTGGCGCTCACCGTTGACACAATCGTGTGTTTTGGCGCGTTCTCGGTCACAGTTGCTTTATAAACAGATTGAATGAAAACAGGCGCGTTATCATTAGCATCTAATACAGTGACATGTATCTCGATGCTCCCAGACAACGGAGGCTCTCCTCCATCTAAAGCTGTGAGCACCAGCTTGATCTCCTGCTGGTTTTCTCGGTCTAAAGGCTTCTGTAAAACCATTTCAACGTTTTCTTGACCTCCAAGTTGCCTTTCAAATTTAAGATTGAAGTTATCAGATGGTTTCAGACTGTAGCTTTGGAGCCCATTGTTTCCTACATCAAGATCCACCGCAGGATCCAACATGAATTTAGATCCTAAAATAGCTGACTCGCTGATTCTAAATATAATCCGATTCTTTTTAAAAATCGGAGGGTTGTCGTTAATATCTAGAATTTCAACAGTTACTGGAAAGAATTCCATGGGGTTTTCTAGAATGATCTGAAAGTGCAGCGCGCAAGGCGTTGTCTGAGCGCACAGCGCCTCTCGGTCTATTCTCTCTCTGATGAGCAGGACTCCTCTTTCTTTATTCAGCTCGATGTATTCCGCGCTGTCTCCGGTATAAATCCGCGCTTTCCCAGACTTCAGCCTCTTCACATCCAAACCCAACTCCTGCGCAATGTTCCCGACTAAAGAGCCTTTAGACATTTCCTCGGGAATGGAGTAAGAGACCTGACCGAGAGCTCCACCGAGAGAAAGAAAGCAGATCAACAGCAGGACTCGCCGCGCCATTGTTCTCTCCGACATTTTGCAGAAGAGCCCGAGATGAAGATTCCGAAATAAATTCGAGGATCTGGTCCAGAAAAATAGAGCGAATCAAGAGTTTATCCAAAGAGAACAAGGAAAGACTGTGTTATTCCAGGTAAATTATGAAAAAGGCGAGATATCCGTGATCTCCCCTCCTCTCTTTTTCACAAACTGTGCTCTCAGCTTCTCTCTCTCTAATAATAATAATAAGGAGCTGATGGGGGAGGAACTGCAGCAAATCTGAGCACTACGCTGTCAGCCTGATCAACAGCACCACTACGAGTTTATTTCAAAGAAGTACATGTAAGAAAACGAATAAAAATATCATACAAATGAAGCAAATTGTCTGACCTGCAGACAAATAAAAGAAGATAAATAAAATGTTTTTACATTTTTGTTAGAAAATAATCCAAAATTTATGTGGAAAAGCAACGTGAAGCAGAGAGTGAGAAGGAAAACTATACCAAATAGCTTTTCAGTAAACACGACAGCTTTGTAACAGTCTACAAGCAAACAGGACAATCGGTCCACCCTTTAAAAAAAAACCTATACATTCTCTCTTTTAAAAATGCTGAAAAAGACCAGGTTTAAAGGTAGTTCAGGAGCATGGTCAGGGATGTAGAATGAACGTCGAGCAATCGCTCGCAAATGAACAAAAGCTGTGAAGAATAGTAATAAAAAAGTTTAAGTATTTTAAATATAAATACATAAATAACTAAATGAACTGTTTCACCCTAAAAAAAGACCAAAATATAAAATGTGATGAATAACATGTATGTGCGATTGGGTGTGTGTTTCTATTACTGGTGGACAAAAAAAAAAAAAAAAAAACATTTATGTACGTTGTTGTCAGAAGTATTTTTTAGTATTGCGCTTAAAATTTCTTACATGTTAACTAAAATTATCTGACAAATTCAACGATTAACTGCAAAAAAAGTTCGATTTCAATATTGCAAAAGTGTTCAAAAGGTAAAAGTGAGTAAAAATGTTGAAACAAAACAAGCACTTGTTAAAACAGAACTCTGAAATATATATATTTCGGAAAAGGTTTTCATTTCTCAAAATACTAACAAAATTATTAAATATATCACATGTAGAAATCAAATACTGCGCAAATCGAACAAGTAAAAAATAACCAACCAGGATTGTACTTGTAGAAATAAACCAGAAATGTGATTTCAAAACAATCTCACCTCAGCAAAATCGTCGCTGATCAGTTTCCCCCTTTGCGCATGCGTGAGAGTCTGAGTTCCACTGGTGTCCAGACTTATGATGCTCTCAGAACCAGGTCTGGTGTATTTCAGATCACTCTTTCTGGAGTCAGTGGTTCTGCAAACCTCATAATTGTACACGTGCTGCAAAGTTCCGGTGCCACCCACATCCGCGTAAAGAGGCGGATAATACGGAATAACCGGGAGATTGGCTCCAGATTTACAGAACATCCGCTCGCGTCTCGATCGGTAGCACTTGACTGACAGTATGGCGATGAGACACACGATAAAGAGAAACGAGACCACCGCCAGAGCCAGAACCAGATAGAAAGTCAGGTTCTCGTTGTAGTCCTTGTCGTGCGTAAAGTCTGGGAACTCGGAGAGCACTTCCGGGAAGCTGTCGGCCACCGCCACGTTCACATTGACTGTAGCTGATCGAGGGGGCTGCCCGTT
>SRMA01026451.1:293681-333727 GCA_007224835.1 Danionella cerebrum
TCGTTCTGGTCCTGGATCAGGATCCTCACGCTCACGTTGCTGCTGAGAGGAGGAGAACCTCCGTCCTGCGCTTTTACACGGAATTTGAAATCTTTGATCTGCTCGTAATCGAAAGATCGCACCGCGTGAATGACTCCACCGTCAGCACTAACGGACACTAATGAGGAGACGGGCACTCCGTTAACCGACGAGTCCTCCAGTATGTAGGAGACGCGCGCGTTCTGGTTAAAATCCGCGTCTGTGGCTCGGATGGTGAAGATGGAGAGCCCCGGGGTGTTGTTCTCTTGAACAGAGGCCTCATATGAACTCCTGTCAAAGACAGGCGCGTTATCGTTTACATCTGAGATCTGTAAGGAGAGAGTGACGCTGCTGGAGAGAGAGGGCACGCCCTCATCAGCGCACGTCACTGTGACGTCATACTCGGTCTCCAGCTCTCGATCTAAATCACCCTCCGTTACCAGACTGTAAAATCCATCGGATGATGATTGGATAACAAAGGGAATATTTTCATTCAACTGACAATCAATTTTTCCATTTTCGTTTGCGTCTGCGTCTTGGATATTTAACATTGCTATCACAGTGCCAGATTTTGAATCCTCTGAAATATGCGTCGATTTAGACATTAAATTAATCGATGGGTTATTGTCGTTTATGTCAGTTACGTCCACAATTATTTTGCACGAATCAGTATGACCCCCTTCATCGCGAGCCTGGACATCAATTTGATAAAATTTGTTTATTTCATAATCGATTACACCAGCAAGTTTAACGACACCAGATTCAGGATCTACTTCAAAAATGTCTGTTACTTTTTCTGCTGTGTTAGAAATAGAGAACGATATCTTACTGTTTGAGCCGTGGTCAGCATCAGTAGCGCCAACTGTTGTTAAAACTGTGCCTTTGGATGAGTTTTCGGCAATGGTGGATTTATAAATGTGCTGTGAACACACGGGTGCGTTATCATTTGCATCTAATACGCGAATGAGAATCTTCATAGTTCCAGACATCTGTGGCTCACCTCCATCATAAGCTGTTAAAATCAAAGAGACGTGTTCTTTTTTTTCCCGATCTAAGGGCGTTTGGAGAACCATTTCCACTGCTTTATTTCCATCGGGGAGACTTTGAATTTTTAAAATAAAATTATCACTTGGTTGTAAAGTATAACTCTGCAAACCATTTTTGCCAACGTCATTGTCAACCGCCCGCTCCAGAATAAACCTAGATCCTATTAAAGCCTGTTCGTTTATTTCAAACCTCACTTCATTCTTATTAAACATCGGAGCGTTATCATTTATATCTGCAATCTCTACAGTAATACGATACAACTGCATGGGATTTTCTAGAATAATCTGAAAGTGAAGCGCGCAAGGCGTTGTCTGAGCGCACAGCGCCTCTCGGTCTATTCTCTCTCTGATGAGCAGGACTCCTCTTTCTTTATTCAGCTCGATGTATTCCGCGCTGTCTCCGGTATAAATCCGCGCTTTCCCAGACTTCAGTCTCTTCACATCCAAACCCAAATCCTGCGCTATGTTCCCGACTAAAGAGCCTTTGGGCATTTCCTCAGGAATGGAGTAAGAGACCTGACCGAGAGCTCCACCGAGAGAAAGAAAGCAGATCAACAGCAGGACTCGCCGCGCCATTGTTCTCCCCGACATTTTGCAGAAGAGCCCGAGATGAAGATTCCGAGAGAAATTCAAGGGTCTGATACAGAAAGATGAAGCGAATCCAGAATAAATCCAAAAAGAAGAAACACGAAAGGTTTGTAATTGCTGGAAAATGAAGAGAAAGGCACGATCTCTGAGACGTATCTCCTCTCTCTCCTCCTTTAGACTGCGCTTTCATCGTCTCTCTAATAATAATATGGAGATTATGGGGGAGGAACTGCAGTAGATCTGAGCTCCACACTGACAGCCTGACCAACAGCACCACTACGAGTCATTTTCAACGAACTACATGTTATATGTATATAATATACAATATTATATACAAACATTTTAATGTAACTATAACTTATTATAACGAGGTAGCAAAATTCCATTAGAAAATAAATAATAATAATAATAAATTGATTAAGGAAATGTTTAAGAAATGTTAAACGATTCAAATAAAACATTTTTGAGTACAAATACATCTAGCAGCATCTGTAATAAGGATCAGCCGCAGAAAAACCAAAAACGCGGATAATAAAACTTTTAATTAATAAACAAATCACCCTTTAAAAATACCACACATTTAAATTGAAAAAAACATCTTAGCTGTCTGGAATACCCCGTTGCCTTTAAAAAAAAAAAAAAAAAAAACCTTTAACTAAATGTCAATGCATTCAGGACCATGGTCAGGGAACCAGAATGCTCTTTTATCAAACCTCCTAAATGTTATAAGTACGTATGAGAATAATATACATCTAGCTTAAAAGTAAACGTCAAACTCAAACTCCAAAAAAAAACACCAAATTATAAATGTAAAAATAATAAATACAATATTTACAATTGTATCCTCATTAAGCGACAGAAAACACCATAAATGCTATAATCAACATCAAGTGAATACGCATATTATTGAGAAGAATGTAATATGCACACGGAGGCTGTTCAATTCAGATATCACTGAAACGTTTCCTAAAATAAACAAACTAAAAAGCGTGAATTCGAATAGTCAAGGTTCTCAAAACCTCAAATGATAAAATTGTGAAGAACGTATTGTTAGCTAATATATTTTAAAACAATCTCACCTCATCGAATTCGTCTCTGATAAATTTTCCTCTCTGCGCATGCGTGATAGTCTGAGTTCCACTGGTGTCCAGACTAATGATGCTCTCAGAACCAGGTCTGGTGTATTTCAGATCACTCTTTCTGGAGTCAGTGGTTCTGCAAACCTCATAATTGTACACGTGCTGCAAAGTTCCGGTGCCTCCCACATCCGCGTAAAGAGGTGGATAATACGGAATAACCGGGAGATTGGCTCCAGATTTACAGAACATCCGCTCGCGTCTCCATCGGTAGCACTTGACTGACAGTATGGCGATGAGAGACACGATAAAGAGAAACGAGACCACCGCCAGAGCCAGAACCAGATAGAAAGTCAGGTTCTCGTTGTAGTCCTTGTCGTGTGTAAAATCTGGGAACTCGGAGAGCACTTCCGGGAAGCTGTCGGCCACCGCCACGTTCACATTGACTGTAGCTGATCGAGGGGGCTGCCCGTTATCCTCCACTACAACAGTGAGTCTTTGTTTGACAGCATCTTTATCTGTCACCTGGCGCACCGTTCTGATCTCTCCATTCTGTGCGCCCACCTCGAACAGCGCCCTGTCTGCGGCTTTCTGCAGTTTATAGGAGAGCCAGGCGTTCTGCCCAGAGTCCACATCCACAGCCACCACTTTAGTCACCAGATAACCCACATCTGCCGAGCGAGGCACTATTTCAGCCACCACAGAAGCGCCGGAATGCACCGGGTACAGCACCTGAGGCGCGTTATCGTTCTGGTCCTGGATCAGGATCCTCACGCTCACGTTGCTGCTGAGAGGAGGAGAGCCTCCATCCTGCACTCTCACACGGAACCGGAAGTCTTTGATCTGCTCGTAATCGAAAGATCGCACCGCGTGAATGACTCCACCGTCAGCACTAACGGACACTAACGAGGAGACGGGCACTCCGTTAACCGACGAGTCCTCCAGTATGTAGGAGACGCGCGCGTTCTGGTTAAAATCCGCGTCTGTGGCTTGGATGGTGAAGATGGAGAGCCCCGGGGTGTTGTTCTCTTGAACAGAGGCCTCATATGAACTCCTGTCAAAGACAGGCGCGTTATCGTTTACATCTGAGATCTGTAAGGAGAGAGTGACGCTGCTGGAGAGAGAGGGCACGCCCTCATCAGCGCACGTCACTGTGATGTCATAATCGCTCTCTCGCTCTCGATCTAAATCACCGTCTGTCACTAAACTGAAGAAATTATTTGAGCTGGATTTCAGAGAAAACGGGAGATTTTCATTAACTGAACACTGAACTTTCCCATTATCTCCTGCATCACCATCCTGGACATTAATCATGATGACCACGGTCTCAGGCGCGGAGTTTTCGGGGATCACGTTTGTTTTGGACATTATATTGATCACAGGAGCATTATCATTAACATCAATAACATCGACAATAATTTTACAGGAGTCAGTGAGACCACCGTGATCAGATGCTTGGACGCTAATCTCAAAACTGCGCGCTTTTTCAAAGTCTATTGTTCCCATCACTGAGACCTGACCATTATCTTTATTTATTTCAAATAAATGCTGGACATAATCTGCAATATTTACAAGGGAATACTCAATTTTGCCGTTTCCACCTTCGTCGGAATCAGTGGCGCTCACCGTTGACACAATCGTGTGTTTTGGCGCGTTCTCGGTCACAGTTGCTTTATAAACAGATTGAATGAAAACAGGCGCGTTATCATTAGCATCTAATACAGTGACATGTATCTCGATGCTCCCAGACAACGGAGGCTCTCCTCCATCTACAGCTGTGAGCACCAGCTTGATCTCCTGCTGGTTTTCTCGATCTAAATGCTTCTGCAAAACCATTTCCACGTTTTTCCCCTCACCAGGTTGATTTTTAAATTTTAGATTAAATTTATCGGAAGGCTTTAGGGTGTAGCTTTGAAGTCCATTGTTCCCTACATCGAGATCAACAGCCGGCTCTAATATAAATTTAGATCCTAAAATAGCTGACTCGCTGATTCTAAATATAATTTGATTCTTTTTAAAAGTCGGAGGGTTGTCATTAATATCTAAAATTTCAACCGTTACAGTAAAAAATTCCATGGGGTTTTCTAGAATGATCTGAAAGTGCAGCGCGCAAGGCGTTGTCTGAGCGCACAGCGCCTCTCGGTCTATTCTCTCTCTGATGAGCAGGACTCCTCTTTCTTTTTTCAGCTCGATGTATTCCGCGCTGTCTCCGGTATAAATCCGCGCTTTCCCAGAGTTCAGTCTCTTCACATCCAAACCCAAATCCTGCGCTATGTTCCCGACCAAAGAACCTTTAGACATTTCCTCGGGGATGGAGTAAGAGACCTGACCGAGAGCTCCACCGAGAGAAAGAAAGCAGATCAACAGCAGGACTCGCCGCGCCATTGTTCTCTCCGAAATTGTGCAGAAGAGCTTGAGATGATGATTCCGAGATAAATCCAAAGATCTGATCCAGAAAGATGTAGCGAATCAAGTGCAGATCGTAATAATGAAAACGTGTAGTGTCTTTATTTCTAGAAAAAAAAACGAAGAAAAGCAGACTCTCCGTAATTTCTCTCCTCTTTCTGATCCTCCCCTGACTGCGCTCTCAGCGTCTCTCTCTAATAATAATATGGAGTCGATGGGGGAGGAACTGCAGCAGATCTGAGCTCTACTCGGACTGCCTGACCAACAGCACCACTACGAGTCTATTTCGACAAACTACATGTTAAAAACACATTTGTTACTCAGTATAGTAAGGAGGCACTATAAACTTTATATAAAATAATATCAATTCTTTTAGACAATGAAAATTGTTAAGGATAAAAACAGAAATACAATTTTTCGAGAAAAAAATCCATCTAGCAGCACCTGAAGTATGAGCCGCAAGAACACCAAAAACCAAAAGAGTGTAATTTTGGAAAAAACAAATCAATCAAAAACGCCAATATATTTCAGCTAGCAGAAATGTCTTGTTGCTCTTCTTCAAGAAAAAGATGAAGGAAAAGTAAAAATCAACAACAAGGTCAACGAATTTCAGGACCATGGTCAGAGAAGCTGAATACCAATCGACGAAAAGCTCACTAATTTACAAAAGCAATACAAGTTGTGAACGGTAATAAAAAACATATAGTAATGTCTAAATATAATTTTTTCTCAAAAACATGGGACTAAGAATCCTAAAAAATGTTGCTAATGGGTCTTAAGTGAGAATAAACTTTGTCTTGAACATTGCTGAACTTAAAAGTACATTCAAAAATACAACTAACATAAATGTATAAAATCCAACACTTCACCCGATGAAAACGAGATGGGATTCAATGGCCAACAGCGGCCCTTCATGAGGGACAATTCGATACAAACAGTGTCGAAAAAAACAAAAAAACAAAAAAAAAACAAACAAACAAACAAACACGGGAAGTCCTGCATAAATTTGGCATGGACATTATTATTAATCGCATAGTATTTCACACAATTATGTCGGTTTTAAATAAACAAAGAAACTAAATATATCTAAAGTACTATTTCATGTAATATTATCTCAGGCTGACTCAGTATCCACAGAATAAAAAAAAACATTTTAGATTAGCTTTAGAAATCTTTACAATATTAAAAATGAATTCTCACCTCTACGGGTGAATCCTTTTCATCCAGCATGTTTTTCTCCATCGGCACGCGCTGCAAAGTTCCAGTAAAATTAGGATCCACGATCAACACGTTCTGACTTTCAGGGCTAACAAACGTTAAGTCACTCCTTCTGGAGTCCGTTGTTCTGTAAACTTCATAATTATACCCGTGTTGACGAGTTCCTGTTCCAACAGTTTCTGCGTAACGCGGTGGATAGTACGGGATAACCGGGAGATTGGATTTGTGAAAACACCGAGACTGCTTCCATCTGTAGATTTTAATAGATATGATAATGACCAAACACGTAATGAAAAGAAATGAGACTGCTGCGAGACCAAGAACCAGATAGAAAGTCAGGTTCTCGTTGTAGTCCTTGTCGTGCGTAAAGTCTGGGAACTGGGAGAGCACTTCCGGGAAGCTGTCGGACACCGCCACGTTGACATTGACGGTAGCTGATCGAGGGGGCTGCCCGTTGTCCTCCACTACAACAGTGAGTCTTTGTTTGACAGCATCTTTATCTGTCACCTGGCGCACTGTTCTGATCTCTCCATTCTGTGCGCCCACCTCAAACAGCGCCCTGTCTGCGGCTTTCTGCAGTTTATAGGAGAGCCAGGCGTTCTGCCCAGAGTCCACATCCACAGCCACCACTTTAGTCACCAGATAACCCACATCTGCCGACCGAGGAACTATTTCAGCCACCACAGAAGCGCCGGACTGCACCGGGTACAGCACCTGAGGCGCGTTATCGTTCTGGTCCTGGATGAAAATGTTCACTGTTACATTGCTGCTTAGAGGAGGAGAGCCCCCATCCTGGGCTTTAATTGATATCTTAATGTGTTTAATTTGCTCGTAATCGAAAGAGCGCACTGCAAACACAACCCCGCTCTCCGCGTTAACTGACACATATGTTCCGATCGGTAACCCGGCCAAATCACTCTCTTCGAGAATGTAAGAAACACGCGCGTTCTGGTTTTCATCTGGGTCATGAGCTCTGACAGTAAGAATGGAACCCCCTGGAGAATTATTCTCTTGTACATATGAATTATAAACACTATCTTTAAAAACAGGGGAATTGTCATTAACATCCGTTACTTTCAGATTAAAACCCTTTCGACTGATGAGAGGCGGCTTTCCCGAGTCAGCAGCGATAACCGTGATGTTATACTCAGCGAGCTTCTCACGGTCCAAAGGAGCACTTGTAACTAAAGAATAATAATTCCTCAAAGTCGATTTGATGGCAAACTCCTCTGATCCTTCGATAAAACAGCTGACCTTCCCATTCTCATCGGTGTCTGAGTCTTTCACATTTATTATCGCAATAGTGGTGTCGGGTGGAGCGTTCTCAGAAACAGAGCCAGAGAAAGACATTGTATTTATAACAGGAGCGTTGTCGTTTTCATCAATAACATCTACAACTATTTTACTCGAATCTGTCAATCCACCTTGATCCCTAGCTTCCACTGTGAGCTCAAATTTTGCATCTTTTTCGTGATCTATTTCTCCAGCAACAGAAATTACGCCAGTATTGCTTTCTATATGAAATAACTGCGCCGCAGCTCCTTTTTGTTTGTAAAAATTATAAGATATGTGCCCGTTCGAACCAGAGTCGGCATCGGTGGCGTTCACTGTTGTTATAAAAGTCCCTCTCTGAGCGCTCTCCCTCACAGAAGCTCAATAAACTGTCTGGTTGAACACTGGTGCATTATCATTCGCATCTAGAACAGTAACATCTATATTAACAGATCCTGACCTCTGAGGGGTTCCTCCATCCACAGCGATTAGCTTCAGAGATAAAACCGGATGCTCCTCTCGATCTAATGCTCTCTGTAAAACCATTTCTGCATATTTACTTCCATCTGGATTTGAGTGCTGTTTTAAGACGAAATGATTATTAGTAGATAAGATGTAATTTTGCAGAGAATTCATTCCTACGTCATGATCATCCGCGCTTTCCAAAAGAAAGCGTGAACCTAGCACTGCGGATTCGCTTATCTCAAATTTCAACTCTTTGTTCTGAAACGAGGGCGCGTGATCATTTTCATCCAAAATCTCAATGGTTACCGAGTGCAGCTCCATTGGGTTTTCCAGAATTATTTCGAAGCTGAAGCTGCACGGAGTGGTGTCACCGCAGAGCTGCTCTCTATCCATTCTCTCGCTCACCACCAGAATCCCTTTGTCTGTTTTCAGCTCCGCGTAATGAGCGCTCTCCCCAGTCACGATGCGCGCACGACCCGATCGAAGCCGCTTTAAATCCAGCCCAAGATCCTGTGCCACATTACCGATCACCGAGCCTTTCTTCATCTCCTCCGGGATCGAGTACCGGATCTGCCCGCTCACCGAGTGAAGATGACCAGTAAAACACATCGTCAACAGCCACAGCATTTTCAACCGAAGTCTGGGTTCCGTCATTGAAAAAGTCAATGGAATCTTAATCCCGACACTAAAAAAGAAATTTCACTGTGTTTTGAAAACGAGAGGGACTCCAGAAAATGAGATAAAACCTCAAAGTCTCTCACTCACGCCCTGATTAAAGATGTCGAGGAAGCCTTGTGCTCGTTTCTCACAAACGCAGGCGAATGGGGAGGGTGAAGAATAGAAAAAAAAATAACAGTGAAATCTTTCTCTGATCAACAGCGGCCCTTGCTGCTCAAACTGAGCACCAGCAAGCTGAACAAAAATTAAATAATACCGATGGTGCGCAACGATGGACAGATACAAGAACGTTGTTTTAAACTAGTTATTAAATAATAAAGTAAACAATTAATACAATAAATAGATAAATAAATAAACTATTATGTAAAATAATTTTTAAAAGACTGGAAAAATATAGATGAATTGCTAGCGGGAAATATGTGTTTAACCCAGAGGGCACTATTCAGAACCGTGGACAGCGCTAGCCCAAAAAGACAAGGAAACATCTTTCCCGAGACAAAAACAATATCAAAATTGATCAATTAAATAGAATATTCATAATAAATGCAACACATTAAAAAATCCTCAATGGCATATTATATTTAGATTTTATTCAGTCAACAGAAACTTAAAAATTACAGCTAATTGGTCAATTAAATGAACACAACTGATTACTTCTAAATCTCCTGAGAATCTCCTGAGAAACTCACATCCCTTTTGACTGAGATTTAAAAATGTTAAAAATATCAAACACGTTTACAAAACTTCGAGCAGAAGACCTTCTTCAAGCTTTATAAAAGCGACCCTAGTACCCGATCATAAAAAAAATATAAAAAAAGTAAATCTTTAGTTGGCAATAACTCAATACTACAATATAAAAGGACTCACCATAGTGCTGCGCGCATCGGCGTTCACTGGCGTCTCCATCATTAAAGCTCCGGTTCCGCTGGCGTCAGCACTAATCAGACTTTGGCTGATGGGGCCGAAATACTTCACATCGCTCTTCCTGGAGTCAGTGGTTCTGTAAATCTCATAGCTAGGCACGTGCTGCAGAGTCGCCGAGCCAACAGTGTCCGTGTAACGCGGAGGATAATACGGGATAACCGGGAGATTGGACTTGTGAAACAACCGAGTTTGCTTCCATCTGTAGATTTTAATAGATATGATGACGACCAAACACGTTATAAAGAGAAACGAGACCACCGCCAGAGCCAGAACCAGATAGAAAGTCAGATTCTCGTTGTAGTCCTTGTCGTGCGTAAAGTCTGAAAACTCGGAGAGCACTTCCGGGAAGCTGTCAGCCACCGCCACGTTCACATTGACTGTAGCTGATCGAGGGGGCTGCCCGTTATCCTCCACTACAACAGTGAGTCTTTGTTTGACAGCATCTTTATCTGTCACCTGGCGCACCGTTCTGATCTCTCCATTCTGTGCGCCCACCTCAAACAGCGCCCTGTCTGCGGCTTTCTGCAGTTTATAGGAGAGCCAGGCGTTCTGCCCAGAGTCCACATCCACAGCCACCACTTTAGTCACCAGATAACCCACATCTGCCGAGCGTGGCACTATTTCAGCCACCACAGAAGCGCCGGACTGCACCGGGTACAGCACCTGAGGCGCGTTATCGTTCTGGTCCTGGACGGTAATAACAACTGTAGCATTGGAGCCGAGCGGTGGAGAGCCTCCATCCTGTACTCTAACGTGTATTTTGAACTCTTTCATTTGTTCATAATCAAACGATCGCACTACGTTGATTATCCCATTATCGGCGTTGACAGAAAAGAACGAGGACGCGGGGGAACCGTTTACATCGGTGTCGATGAGATAATAAGTAACACGCGCATTCTGACCTTCATCAGGATCTGATGCTTGGAGAGAGAGCAGAGAAACGCCAGGAGAGTTATTCTCTAAGATGAACGCTTGATATTCACGCGTATCAAACACTGGAGCGTTATCGTTAATATCAGTAATAATCAAAAACAGTGTTTGTTTACTAAATAAAGGTGGGCTGCCCTCATCTGCTGCAACTAGAGTCAGGTTAAACCCGGAAACCTTTTCTCTGTCCAGAGGCGCATCGGTCACCATTGTGTAGTATTTGCGCGGTGATGGTTTTATTGTAAAAGGAGAGCTTTCTTCTAAACTTAAACGAACCTGTCCATTTTTACCTGAGTCTAAATCTTGGATATTTATCAGAGCTACCACTGTGCCTGGGGGTGAGTCCTCTTGTATCTTTCCCGTAAAAGATGTCAGGCTAATAACCGGGCTGTTATCATTTACATCTAAGATATCTATCAATAATTTACTGGCACCTGCAAAACCACCTGGATCTTTAGCTTGCAAGTTAATTTCATACCGTTGAGATGTTTCAAAGTCAAGACTTCCTGTCAGAATAACTTCACCTGTATGCGGATGGATTTGAAAGAGGTCCGCCGCGTCCTTTCCAATGTGCGTAAACGAATAAGTAACATTGCCATTGTATCCTTCATCTGCATCAGATGCGCTCACTTTAGTTATAAACGTGCCCTTTTCCGCGTTCTCAGCCACACTTGCTTTATAAAATGCTTCTGTAAACACAGGCAAATTATCGTTGGCATCCAAAACACGAATAAATATCTGAACAGATCCAGAACGCGATGGGTCTCCACCGTCCATTGCCGTTAATAGGAGCGAAAGCTCGCTTTGTTTCTCTCTGTCCAGCACTGACTGCAAAACCATCTCTGCATATATACCGCCATCAGATCGACTTTGTTGCTTTAAATTAAAATGATCAGATGGTTTAAGTTGGTAACTCTGAAGCGAATTTAACCCTACGTCGAGATCGGTCGCGGTGTCCAGCAAGAAAATAGTGCCGACAGGCGTGGACTCACTAATCTCCAACGTTATCTCTCGCTTAGAAAACACAGGAGCATGATCGTTAATGTCCTGGATCTCTATCGTGATCGAAAAGAATTCGAGTGGGTTTTCCAGCAATATCTCGAGACCAAAACTACAGGGTGATTTCTGACCGCAGAGTTGCTCTCTGTCGATTCTCTCCTTCACCACCAAGTGCCCTTTGTTTCGGTTGAGCTCAACATACTGCCTGCTGTCATCAATGGCCAGACGCGCGCGCCCAGACACCAACCTTTTCACTTCCAGACCGAGATCTTTCGCCACGTCTCCAACGAACAATCCCGGGCGCATCTCCTCGGGAATCGAGTACCGAATCTGAGCGGTGACTGCACCGAGCAGGAGAAAAAGGAAGATGGAGAACACATCCAGCCATTTCAGACACCGCCTCGAAAGAACTCCTTTGTAATCCAGCATTCTTCACATTCGGCGATCCGATCAATATTTAGAGTTGTGCTTTGCGTTTTTCAATTTCAATCACACAAAATGACTGTATTCTAAAGGAAAATGTCTCGAGTTCTTTATGCGCAAAGAAGAGCGAGTCGTGCTTTTCACTCCTCTCTCTAACTGTGACGCACTGCCTTGATTTACAGCCTTTAAAGCAGAGTCATCTACCAGGGCAATAGCACCCCTCTCAGGAAACCTATGGTATATCTTTCACGTGAAACGAGCTCCGTTAATTTTATTAGTAATTATATTATTGTTATTGAAATGTCTGTTATATTTCAAATTCATGCATGCAACTTCATTTTTATTGGAGCTAAGCTGCAAAAAAAGCCTCACAGAGGACAAAATATCATCTATGCAAAAGAAAGTATAGGCAGGATTCATGAAGCTCATAATTGTAATTAAAAAATGAATTTTTTAAATGTCTAAAAGACGTTATATATATTTTTAATCATGAAGGAAATCACATATTGACAACATCAGTAGGAAGGTTGAACAGAAGAAGGTGCTTGGCCATTATTTCAAAGTTGTTATAATGCAGTAAAATTGTGAAAATAACCCAATATAGTTCAGTTTCAGTTTTATGATGAATATGTAATCAATAGCAAGCAACATTGCAATTTGTTTATGTCAAACAGCAACTGTGATGCAGTTTGATTCCACTATTTTATCACATATGTCTAATCAAAAGATTTGTTTCACTAAATGATTTGACTCATGTTTACACAGCACAGGAAACGTTTTATGTTTGGTGTCTTCTCAATCTGTTTGCATTATCTAGGAATTAATGCTAAAATCTATTTTCTTTAAATGAAGTCAGTTAAATCTTTTTTTGACAAACACTCTCTGGTTGTTTGATTCTTAGTGAAGAATACTCCAGGGGTGGGAATACATTATTCAAGCAACTGGTGCATCAATGCGTTTCCATGTTAAAAGTGGGCCAGCATCCAGCTTAAAGCATGCTGACACACTGATGCGGCAGAGGAGGAGAGCAGGAATCTGGGGCACTCTCGTAACACACTCTGCAGCTAAAAGATGATGCAGTGTTTGTTTTGAGAGAAACTGTCATGGTTTTATCATTTTTGTTTGAGGTGAAATATTTGTTTATCGGATCTCATCTTATTACTGACAAATGATATTCATTCATTCATTCATTCATTCATTCATTCATTCATTCATTCATTCATTCATTCATTCATTCATTCATTCATTCATTCATTCATTCATTCATTCATTTTCCAACCCACCTATTCCCTTTCGGGGTCACAGGGGTCTGCCAGTGCCTATCTCCAGCACACATTGGGCGAGGGGCACGGGTACAACCTGGACAGGGTGCCAGTCCTTTGCTGGCAAATGATATTCTATTATCGAAATCTTAGGAACTATATAATATTTGAAAGCTTGCAATGAGAATTTTTTATACATAATGAATTATAGAATTTAGTTATGGGATACATTATTAAAGGATCCAATGTACTTTAACTGTGCTTTTTGAAAGCAAAAAGTGATTCTTGTAAATAGGATACATTTTTACAATAATGTGGAGGTGAGTGCTTTGAAGTCCATTTTCAAGGACAAATCAAGCTTTTACCCATTTATAATATAGAATTGACTGATATTAAGATATATTAAACTTTATACATTTTATTAGTACTAATTTTGGATACATGCTTTAAACCTTAATCTAGATTTAAACAAAATGACAATCTTTCAATGCTTTTTAATTAAAGCTATTCATTTCCCGTATCACGTGGTAAGACTGATCTATATTGACTCTCACATGATGTTAGAGCTTTGGAATCAAATTTGGAAAGATGAAAGCACAGTTTTCTTCCACTCATCAAGAAAATGCTTGATGAAATTAATGTGGAAGGATCTCTTGTTTATGATCGTTCCATTCAATCCAACACACACTTCCTGTTTTAAGGAAAAGTATTTTACGTAAACATTAGTTTTCAAAACAGTAAAACTATGCATCTAAATGTGTACTGATGTTTCATTTAAGCACCACAAGATGGAGCACCTAACCTGAAGTAGTCCAACAGCTCATCACAGGGTTTCTCTTAAAATGTGAAAGCTCCACCAGAGGTATTGAGGAATATGATTTAATAGATTAGAATTTAAGAGAGGAACAGAGAAAGTGACTGGAGGTGTGTGTTTAAGTGAGAATGATCTGGATGTGGACTGAATAACCAAACAAAAGTCTCTTACCTGAGAAGAGATTTATTGGGTTTTCATTCATTTGAAGAGAGATCAGGTCATGGAGGGAAAGAAGAGAGAAAAAACAAATTAGCAAAAAAGTATTTTTTACAAGACAGGGAGAAGCAATAATGTTATTATAAAACATAAAAATAAACAGACAGATGAAGAACTTGGCACATAACAAAAGCAACACTAAAACAGATTCTCAAATAGCTTTAGAGCTGGGCTTAGAAATGAGGATGCAGGTTGCTTGGTGGATGAGGAGTGGTAAAAACTTCCAAAATGTATTAACTACAATAAGAAAAGGCACATTCCCCTCCTAGCTTCCTTCCAGGAGGAGCTTGTGATCTGACTGAAAACACTAAGATAGCATCTATAGCATCAGGGGCTCTGAAAGATTTGGTTTGGTGAGTCAATGAAGTTTAAACTTAAAATTTATTTAAAAAAGCCACAACGTCCATAAAAGAAGGAAAAATAAATAAAATACAAGCAAAATGCAATTTATATGGAATAACTGCATGAGCATTTAAATAAAGACTATATGTTAGTATATAACAAATCCTGGTCTTCACCTAATTCTGACATTATCAGACATTTTGCTCATAATAAGACCAATGAGTGGTTTGTGGCTCCATCTTAAAGCAAGTTTTTCTTTTATTTTGGACAGTTGTCAAAGCACAAAACTGTAATACTTTAAAAATGAATGCTACTTTACCAAAGCATATAGATTTAAAACAATAAAAAATCTTACCAAACCAAGTTTTTTTGACCTACATAATTTTTACAATGAATAGTGGATATTTCTTTAATTTAGTTACAGGATGTTGCAAAAGCACATTAATCTTAGAATGTTTGAGAGGCTTGTATTTAGAGGACATTAAAGAGTTGTGGTTTTTAACAGTAGAAAAAAATTATCGGTTTCAGTCTTTATGCAGGGATTGTAAAAACAGTAACAAACCCAGTTTTTGCAAGTATTTTTATATGAAGTCCCTTGAGAAAGTGTGTTTTACCAGTTATTTTAAATAGGGGTACTTATTTACTTAGTGTTTTCAGACCACTTACATGTATGTCACATCATTAAATCATTATAAAACCGTTTCTTCAAGCTATTCTGACCCTGTTTGTGAAAACATGGGTCTCATTATGAAGCAAAACTGCATTTCTTCTTCTTTTGGTTCATTTTCCCTCTCACAAAAACACATGCTGAATCATCCCTCACGTGTACTGCAGAATCAGGCCAGGGTTTAGTAACACATGGATGAACAATTTAAAGCACACAGTCTCTGACTGGAATATGCAGATTACACGGTTACAGACCTTGCTGTATGCTATATGGTTCATTAACCACAGAACAAACAATGCAGAAGAAAAGGTGCTATGTTTCATTAAGAGTGCTATCATTTCGGTTCTAAATTGGTCATAGACATGTAAATATTTTACCCTTATTTCTCCTGTGTGCCTTTAGTTTGTCAAAAGAACATGCATTCATAAGTACACATGACTAAATAGTTCAGATTTCATCATACCATCAGTTTTAACCATTGCTGAAAAAAAATAGTTAGGAAGTGGTCAAATAACTTTTAAAGACATCATTGTAGAAGGTACATCATATAAAAATATATGGGTATTTATGTCAGTTTGAAATCCTAAAAGGGAAAGGATTTCATATACATTGTAGTATATTTTCCTTAGTTTATTTAGTAATTTAAATATGTGTTTATAAATTCAAATATGCAATGAAGAGAATAGGTGGAGAATAGATAAAGAGACTTTTTATCATGAAAATAAAGCTGTTCAGAATTTTATTCTAAAAGTAAGCATTACAATCTCCATTTATCTTTCCATCACAATGTAGATAAAAAAAACAATAAAGACCAGCTTCCTTTAATTTGTTAATCAATGACTGTTCATAAAAAAAAATGTTTCAAAAGCTTAACATGCATTTCTAAATGGTTCTATATAGTTCACAAGTGAATAATAAACTGCACTAACAGTGTTTCTGGTGGTTGTAAAAGTATTTAGATTAATCAAAGTAGAGTAGATGTGAAATTTGTGCTGACTACAGCCTAATTGAACATGTTTGTAATGAATGAGAGCAAAGAGGGACCCAGCCTTTCTCTCCAACATCAGTGTCTGCTCTTACAAACGCACTTATGGATGAATAATGAAAGAAGAAAGCCTTTTTGAAGAGATTGAGCTGTTATAGTCAAAATTTTAAATTCAAATTTGTGGATAAAAAAAAATGCTTTTGGTAAAATAGTGTAAAATGTGATTTAATATATTACAGAAGAAACAGTGACATGTGCATATACGGTACAGCCCAGAGCCAAGTAAAAAAAACGTTCTTTGGTTAAACTCATCCTGCAGTTCATCATCCATCGAGACTGTCTGCAGCACTAGAGTGACACAGACTTCGCGCACGTGTCTGCATCAGGCCCTCGATGTCTGATTAAATATGTTTCCCTGCAGATGAGCACAGTCACGGGTACAGAAGCAGTAACATCTGGCTTTCAGAAGAAACATTACTCTGGATGTTTAATCACAAAGGCTCAGTGAAAACCTATAAAGAGTTTACATGCGCTCTTACAAACTAGAAACGAATCATGCTTTATCCCAGATCAACTCATCTACAGAGTCCTAAATGAAGGAGATAGACATCAGCTTTTTTATATTGAACGCAAAGAGTTTTGAAATGTTTAACTCTTCTAAGAGTATTTCTTGTGTCACTTCTTACTGTAGTATTTCCATTTATTAAAAAAATAAAAAGTTTGAAGTACAAAATATGAATGTGAAATAATTTAATGCAAAATATAATAAACAACAAATATAGTACATATAGTATATACTGAATATACGTAAAGTACATTTTAAAAATGTGAATCAAATTAATATAAATCACAAAATAGTGTTATTATAATTTTACATTTAACCCAAAAAAATAAATAAATAAATAAAGCGAAAGATTTAAAAGGACAACCTGTTCAAAAAGTGATGAACACAGTTAATTTTAATGTTTTACCGTAATATTATATGTATGATAACAATGTTTAAAGTCTTGATAATACATCAAAACACATGTAAAAAAAGTTTTATTATTATTATTATTATAAAGTATTTCCTTGATGCACTGAAAGCAGATCAGCATAGCCCTCCTTTTTTCCCAGTCTCCAGTAAGTGACACTGTATGTGTTCTTATTCTATTTTATGCCAGCTGTTCTAAATTTTGAATGGAAATGATAAAACAAATAATGTATTTTAATCTGAAAGCAACGGATGAAATGAATAGTGAGATTAGTAAGAAAACATAGATTGCAAATATTTTCACAAAACAATGTGAATTGTTTTTATTTTAAAAGTGGGAAAAATACAGCTTTTTCACTTTCAATATGTACATTTATTACTGTGCAATGAACAATTTCATGTCCACAAAGGATATTTTAAGGTACAAAGGGAAACAGTTAAATTAGCTG
Source organism: Danionella cerebrum (assembly GCA_007224835.1). NCBI lineage: Eukaryota > Metazoa > Chordata > Actinopteri > Cypriniformes > Danionidae > Danionella > Danionella cerebrum. The sequence continues at coordinate 311,430 of SRMA01026451.1, forward strand.
TAAACCTTAAAATCACTTTCAAATAAAAATAAAGAATAGTACAACAAAGGAGAAGCAAAGGCAGTGTTATATAGAAGCTAAATATAAATGCAATAAATAGAGATCATACGATTATAAATGTGGTTCAGAGATGTAGAAGAATGCTAACGTGAAACTCAAATTCGACATCTGTCACTGTCATATGCCTGAAGCAGTAGAGGGACTTAAACAACACTCTAACACAGAAGAGAAGAGGAGACGACAAGAGAAGAAAATAAGAGAAGAGAAGAGAAGAGAAGAGAAGAGAAGAGAAGAGAAGAGAAGAGAAGAGAAGAGAAGAGAAGAGAAGAGAAGAGAAGAGAAGAGAAGAGAAGAGAAGAGAAGAGAAGAGAAGAGAAGAGAAGAGAAGAGAAGAGAAGAGAAGAGAAGAGAAGAGAAGAGAAGAGAGAAGATGTGCACTACCTTAACATCAACTTGGATTGATGTGAAGGTAAATTAACAAATAAACTTATGAACAAATGAATGGCGAATAAAGAAAGGGGAAGTACATATAAACAATTACATAAAAGAAAAGAAAATGCAGATACTGTGATCACAGCTTTCTGTCACAAAGTAAACACTTAAAGCCACAGCTTCCCGAGCAAACATTCAACTTTAAATGTTCTATGCATACACATGAAATACAGTTAATTCGCAAAATATGCTGAGGCATTTTGATCTAAACTTCAAGATTAACCCATGCAAATCAAAGCAGATAGAAGGAAAAGGGAGTTACAGTTATGCTTCATAAGTACTAAAATTAATTTAAATATTGCACACAGAAGAGAATATAGATATAAAAGCCCTACTTAACATCCCTATAAGCACGCGTCAATAATAATATAACAAAAAAAAGACTGATGAAACATATCCTTTAAGACCATTTCTATGTTTATGGGTGAATCTTTTCAATAGAACACTTTTCAAAAAAACACCCCATGAATTACTCAAGAGCACACGAATCCAACAGGTCGCAGTTTAACCATACATTTACATTATTTACATTTAAGGATTTAGCAGATGCTTTTATCCAAAGTGACTTAAAAAATGACCGCAAAAAGGGAATAAGCGGACAGGAAAATGAATGAATGAATAAAATTCAAAAAGAAGAGGTTTAGATTGTTTAATTAAAGTTGCAGAAAGTTCTAAAAGTGCATCCGACCAGCAGTGAACATTGAATGAGAATGTTCTGGTAAGAGATTTACTGCCTCTCTGAGATGGAACCACTAGACGTTCATTTTCTACACACAGGCACCACGTTAGGATCTAGAGTAAGTGAAATGACCATAACCCAAAAGTCAAAAAAGCAATATTACAGATTCAGGTAAATAAATTAAAAGTTAACAAGAACTGTCTCGCTACATCCTTATCACAATGCCAGTGACAACAAGTGCAAATGCTTTCCCAGGGGTTTTGATATATTCTTCATTGATTAACATGATGCTATTTCTCTCTTCTCATGAACATCCTGCCCCTAAAGACCTTGGGTGGGAAAGAGAGAGTGTTGTCATGTGGTACATCTTTAACAATAAGTAAAATATTTTAAATCTCTTCAGTGGATTTAGTTTTAGTTTTTCATCATAGTGAGTGCGTGTGTTGTTGCATGTGTTGCGTGTGTTGCGTGTGTTGCGTGCGTGGAAACTAGTGAGAATGACAAACTTAAAAAAAAAATATTTGCAAATGAAACTTCTCCTGAAAGTCTTGTGTAAGTGACTCTTCAGCTCATAATTTTATTTGTAAAAACCATTGTCATTGTCAAGCAATTTAAATGGCTAATAGGTGAGTGAAGTGTGGCAAAAATGTTGTTGGCAGTGTAAATGCATTAAAAGATAAGCAAAGTGGAACACAAAAAAATAATGAAAGTAAAAATCCCTTTGGAATATTTTAGGAAACCCTCTCTGTGGCAGGAAAGTAACCCTCATTTCTTTAGGTTAGTATGTTGATGAATAGCTGAACAGCTTAAAAATTCACTGGCCAGACCTGCTGTTCAGGTCGAGTCAGTACTTCAGTGGCACCAAAAGCTTTGCACGTGTGGCACTACGACCATCCACATGCACAGAAGTCCCAATCTTATTCTGCTGATCAAAATCAATAAAGTCTGATCTGAATCTAAAGTCTCCTCTCCATGAGCCTGTGGTTAAGAAGGAGTTGAATCGATCATCATTCTGCATTGTACTGAACCGGCTAACATCTGAGTAACCCGGCGGCCCGTAGGCAGGAGGAAAAATGGGTAAGTTTGCATTAGAACGGTACATGTGTCTGTTTTTACATAACCTCATATACACCACACCTACGATAAGAACAAAGAAAAGACTTGAGACCCCAGCCAGAGCTGTTATTAGATATAAGATAATCTCATTGTGTGCAGTGGAATCAGGGAAGTCACGTGCAAACAGCTCATCAACGACTGGCAGCCCATCTTCAGTTATGATATGAACAGTAGCAGTTGCTGATAATGATTCAGCTCCATTATCGCTCACAGAAACGATTAAGGTTTGTTCCATCTCATCATCTTCTGAAAATGATCTAAGCGTTCTGATTTCCCCACAGTGCACTCCTATTGTGAATAAACCAGGCTGACTGGCTTTCACAATTCGATAGGAGAGCCACGCGTTGTGCCCAGCGTCGGCATCAACAGCCACCACTTTGGTCAGTAAATAGCCAGCGGGGGCAGCTCGAGGTACAATGTCATCCGCAATGTGTCCATCAAATTGAACCGGGTAGAGTACCACTGGGGCATTGTCATTCAGATCTGTAACATAGATCCGGATCGTGCAAATGCTGGATAACGGAGGACTGCCTGCATCACGTGCCATCACTTGAGCATAAAAACAATTTGATGATTCGTAATCAAAAGGACGGGTGCTTAGAATATCACCAGTTTCTGAATTAATTGAGAGGTGAGAGGTTGCATCTTCTGAGAGAGAGTAGATGACTTTAGCATTCTGCCCTTCATCAGCATCAGAAGCACTGATTTTAATGACTGGTGTCCCTTGAGGCTGATTTTCAGGAAACTGAATATTGTACTCTCCCTGGCGGAAAACAGGAGGGTTATCATTTACATCTGTGACTGTGAGGGACACAGTTTTACTGCTCAATAAAGGGGGGATTCCAGCGTCTGCTGCAGTCACTGTGATGTTATAGTGAGAACACTTCTCCCTGTCTAAAGCCTCAGCAGTTACAAGCATAAAGTAATTCTTCACTTCCGAAACCAGCTTGAACGGCAGATCTTCAGTTATTTCACAAGCAATCAAACCACTGAGACCAATATCAAGATCATAGACATGAAGTAGCGCCACCATGGTTCCAGGAGAAGCATCTTCTCGAACAGAAGATGAGGCTGATTTTACATCAATGACGGGTGCGTTGTCATTTTCATCAATCACTTCTACGATCAATTTACAGTGAGATGACTGTCCACCTCCATCTTTGGCCTGAACATCTAACTCGTGAGAGCTACCTTCTTCGTAATCCAAATCACCCAAGATCCTGACCTCCCCAGTCATGGGGTCGACCTCAAAAATTCCTCTGGTCTTGTCAGGAATGTGACTAAAGGAATATGTAACCTCTCCGTAAAGCCCGCTGTCAGAATCTGTAGCATTGAGTTTGATGAGCACACCTCCTCGTGCCGAATTCTCCACCACATTGACTTTATACACACTCCGCTCAAAAACAGGAACATTATCGTTAGCATCCAACACATTAATATGAATTGATGCCCTCCCAGTACGAGGAGGACGCCCCCCATCCACTCCACTGAGAGTCAGAAAGTGGTCGGCCTTGCTTTCTCGATCTAACGGCTTTTTAAGGACAAGTTCTGGATAAGGATTGTTTTTCATCTGAGTGTTCATCTCCAAAGCAAAATATTCACTCTCGCTGAGCTGATAGCGCTGCACTGTGTTAGCTCCAATGTCAGGATCGTGAGCACTCTCCAGAGGAAATCGCCTCCTCAAGACTGTAGTTTCCAAGAGTTCCAGTTCAATCTGACCATTATCAAATGCTGGGCTGTTATCGTTGATGTCCTTGACATCCAAGATTAGACTGTAGACTTTGAGAGGATTCTCCAGAAGCAACTGGAATTGCAGGATGCAGTCTGTGGACTGTGCACAAAGCTCTTCACGATCCATTCGTTCACTCACAAGCAGATATCCCGTTTCAGCTCTCAGCTCACAAAACTGTCGACTTCCTTCAGCAACCACATGAGCATGGCGCCTTACGAGCTCTGACACATCAATCCCCAAATCTCTTGCCACATTGCCAATGACAGAGCCCTGCTGCATCTCCTCCGGTACTGAATACCGCACTTCAGTCAAACAGAAACCCGTGAAGATGAAGAGGAAGCACAGCTGGGTCCAAAGATGTGTTGGCATGCATCTTGAAAAATAAACCATCTTGTAAAAATAATGGATGTTTTACCTAAAGAAAAATGAAATTAGAATAACGAAGAGGAAAGCACATTCTGAATGCAGCTTCCAGCAGCTGAGAAAGACTGCACAATGATGCATGCCCCTGTCAGCTTAGATTTTTATCTCTCTCTCTCTCTCTCTCTCTCTGCATACCCACAGCTCTCTCCTCCTCCCAGTCTATCCTTTCTCCCCCCTCCTCCTCAGCTCTGTGCAATGCTGATTAAACTGGGGAATCAGGGCATACACTACAGATGAGCTCACTGCTGTAGCTGCTGTGCACAACATTAGAGCGTCTCCCAGAGCTCAACACAAAGAGTTACACACAATTAAACCTTTTAAAAATACTGAAAGCATAAAATGTATTAATAAAAATGACATTTGACCACTAGAGTGCATATCATTCTTATAATGATACATTTATAATTAATCATTTTTTTCATTATTTTATCAGATTATGAGAAAAAAAAAATATTTGTGTTAATGCAATGCCCCCTGAAGTCTAATTAGGAATGGGTGGATAAAGATAAGGGAGCAAACCCTACGCTCTTGACATATTGAATAAAGGCTAAATAGTATTCATTAGATACAATTCTTATGTTTAGGTAAACAAATATATTTAATACACTGCTTCGATAAAACATGAAAATAAATCATCTTGTGTGTATTTCCATTTCAGTTTATTTTATTTTCAGTTTATTTTTGGTCGCTGTTGCAATTTTCTCAGTACGTACACCATGTGATTGAGGTGCAATTGCACGTGCACACTTACACGGTTTTTCAAAAGGTGATTCTCAAAACTCAACCATCTATTGGTTGCCTTGAAACTTTTTCTCCCTTTTTAAAATATTTTTCCACTATGCTTTTAATGTATCTTATAAGCATTAGAGAAGTACTTTGAGAGGTTACAGCTAAAGAGATCTTCATAGTATTCTTGTTATTATCATAGCTTAGAATACTGGCAGTTGTTTACAAACAAGGTGTTAGGGTGAATTGGGGATTGGTCAATAAATATAAATGAAAATAAAGAATATAAATGGCATGCCCAGTAGAATCTCAAATGTAGGTTCCAAAAGGGTCTTTATTGAGGAAAATATAACAGAAAAGCCCCTGGCAGGGAAAACCTCTAAACTAAACTTTTAAGACACTAAACTTTAAAACCTCTAAAGACAAACTAACTGACTAAGAATAAAACATAATTTCAAAACATTTACAGTAATTACTCACTAAGATCTGCAGCAATGATGAACCCACAGTGAGAGTGTGAGGTGCAGATGGGGAAGCACAGGCGGACCCAGATGCAAGATAAAAAATATAATGTCTTTAATAACGAGAAAAGATAAAAATGCAAAAACTCAGCCACCGGCGAGGGAGCCTGAACAGTTCCAACCAAAAAGATAAGACTTGCAAAAAAGACAGGAAAGCCGCAGAAGCCTCCGGTCTCCAAACAACCACCGTCGTAACCGCTCGTCTACACACAGAGAGGGAGAGACACGCAGAAGATCACCTTCTCGCGACCGGACTGGACTGGACTGAGGAGAGAGTAAATGGTAAGTTTCTCTATGCTGATCTGTATGGCAAAAGAGTAGGGTAATAGTCTGACGGGGAGAAGCGCGAGAGGGAGCGTTAAGAGGGCGAGCTAATCAGGACGCAACGGAAAACCGGTGCGCGCAAATGAACCGGCAGGTGCTCTGAATGAGAGATAGAAAGGAAGAATGAACCGGCAGGTGCACTGAATGAGAGATAGAAAGGAAAAATGAAGTTTAATTAGACGGATCACAGAGGCTACTTACAGAGAGAAAGTAAAGACAAGATTAAAAAAACACAAAGTAACGAGAGTGGAAGCCAGACGTTCCAATGAACAAGGAAAGCCAGAGAACGAGAGGAAAATCCTTTTTGGAACAGGGCAGAATAAAAGGAACAGGAAGGCTGTGGCTTACACCAAATCAAAGTCTGTTAATCATATTATTACTTTTGAAATGGATACTAAGATCATACACTTAAAAAGTGCTTTGTGTTATTTTTTGTGTTATTTTTTGTAACTTTGTGAAAATTTGATAAGTGCTCACATGCATAAAAAACTTTGTTGTAGAGACTTAGCAAACACAAAATCATTGATTTTTTTTCTTTTGTTTCCAATTGGTGTTGATTATTTGTGTATTGAACAGATGTTGATAGAACTTTTCTAATAGGTATAGAAGATTGTAAGAAAGAGGACTGACAGTGCAATTTGATTCTATATAATCCACAAAATCTTCAAGGGAAATTCTCAGTTGAACTTACCTAGCAAAATAAATTTCTTTATAATGATCGACCTCCAGCAAAACATACCTTAAAATTAGAGTTATCCTCTTGAATGATCTCCGAGCCTAATCCTTCAAGTTCCTCCAAAGCTGTCTTCCTCAGGGTGACGTCAGAGGTCAAGGTGCCCTCGTTATAAGACCTGACGAACTTGAAGTCACTGGTGCGCGAGCCCGTAGTCAGGTAGGCGTCATAGTTGTACGCGCTGCGGAGAGTTCCCGCGCCATCCACCTCTGCGTAATTTGGAGGCAGGTACGCGCTGGGGATGGCTACAGCTCCATCGAACAACAGTCTGGGCTTTCTCCTGCGACAGAACCTCACAGCCAGGATGATGATGAGGAAGGTCAGGAAGAAGGTGGACACGGACACCAGCGCGATGATCAGATAAAATGTCAGTTTGGAGCCGCTCTCGTCGTGAGCCATGTCTTTGAGTTCCGGAACTTCAGCCAAGTTATCCGAGATCAGTAACGAGAGCGCGCACGTGGCCGAGAGAGAGGGCTGTCCGTTATCTCTCACGGACACGATCAGGTTCTGCTTCATGCTGTCAGATTCAGAGATGTCCCGCTGCGTCCTGATCTCTCCGCTGTGGGCACCGATGCTGAAGAGTCCCGGATCCGTGGCTTTCACGATCTGATACGAAAGCCACGCGTTCTGACCGGAGTCCGCGTCCACGGCGATCACCTTGGAGACCAGGGAGCGCGCCTGTGCACCTTTGGGCACCAGCTCGGTCATGAAGGAGTTCCCTTCCGGAGAGGGGTACAGGATCTGAGGCCGGTTGTCGTTCTCGTCCGAGATGAAGACGCTCACGGTCACGTTACCGCTCAGAGGAGGAGAGCCGTTGTCTCGAGCCAACACGAGCACCGTGAAACTCTTCAGCTGCTCGTAATCGAAGGACCTCACGGCGTGAATGACCCCCGTGTCTCCGTTAATGGATAACAAGGAGGACACCGGAGCACCGTTCACCTCAGAGGAGAACAGAGAGTAAACGACGGTGCCGTTCTGTCTCCAGTCCGGGTCTGTGGCGGACACCGAACAAACAGAGGAGCCCGGTTTGTTATTCTCCTGGACATGAGCTCGGTAACTGTGCTGCTCAAATACCGGCGGGTTATCGTTGACGTCAGCGACAGTCAGGTGAATGCTCTTAGTGGAAGATAAAGGAGGAGACCCCTCATCAGTAGCAGTGATGCTCAGATTATATTCCGAGAGCAGCTCGCGGTCTAATTCCCCGGTGCTCACCAGAGAATAGTAATTTTTGATCGAAGGAACGAGTTTAAACGGGACGTTTTGCTGAATGGAGCAGCGCACCTGTCCATTACTATCAGAGTCTCGGTCCTGAATGTTAATGATGCCCACCTCTGTACCGGGAGCTGCGTTCTCGGGGATGGGAATATTCAATGACTTTATTTCTATAATAGGTGGATTGTCATTAATGTCAGTCACACTGATTTGAACATTTGAGTAAGAAGTTAAACCAGAACCATCTTTAGCTATTATGCGCAGACTAAATGATGTTTCTTCCTCAAAATCTATTTTACCTTTTATGGTGAGGGCGCCTGTCTTTCGATCAAGGGAAAACAATTTGTTGTAATCTTTCATAACGTCTCCAAACTGATAAATCACTTCTCCATTTTGACCCTCGTCGGCATCAGTCGCGCTCACGGTCAGCACTACAGTATCTAGAGGAGAGTTTTCAGGCAGACTGACTTTATAAACGGCCTGACTGAAGACTGGAGCATTATCATTAGCATCCAGCACAGTGACGTGTATGGCTACAGAGCCGGATCTCGGTGGAGTCCCGCCGTCTACCGCAGTAAGGATTAAACTCACCTCTCTCTGCTGCTCTCGATCTAACTCTTTATTTAATATTAACTCGGCATACTTTTCCCCAAATGAGTTTCTTTCCATAGAAAGAAGGAAATATTCATTTGATTGTATGGAGTAGCTTTGAACAGAATTCTCCCCAATATCAGCGTCATTCGCCTCCTCAAGTAAGAAGCCTTTGCCTTTACTGGCGGATTCGCTGATCTCCAAATTAATCACATCTTTTCCGAAATACGGGCTGTTGTCGTTAATGTCCAGAACCCTGAAATTGATACGGTGTAATTCCAGTGGATTCTCCAGCACAAGCTCTTGAATTAAAACGCACGACGTTTTCTTTTCACAAAGCCCCTCTCTGTCGATTCTCTCCGCTACGGTCAGTTCTCCGGTGTTCAGATTAATGTCGCAGTAGCGTTTTCTGTTTCCTTCTGTATCAATGCGAGCTTTACGAGACGAAAGTCTGTTCACATCGATCCCAAGATCCTTTGCTATATTTCCAATCACTGATCCTCGTTTCATCTCCTCCGGAAAAGAATAGCTCACGTCTCCAGAAGCGCGGTGCACAATCACGAAGAAGAAAAGGCAGATCGCCGTCGCCATCACACCCTTAAGCGTAATTTTAAACATTTTCGAAACTAATCGTTTGAAAAGAAGCAAAAAGAGAACACAATGATTCCGGAGAAATCCGAAGCCTCCGCTGTTCCCACAAAGACTAAAAGCCACCTCCCAAACCTTAGGCTTCGGCTGAATAAAAACGCAAACGAGTGGGGATGTCAAAAATGTAAAACACGGGTCAAGAGCGACACCGCGAGGAATAAAGACGAAACGGTTTAATAGATATATAAAGTTTTAAGAGTCAAAGCCCAGGCCAAAGCTCCCAAGATGAAACTGAACCTCAAAAAATGTTGACAAACAACGAATAATGCTGTGCACAGAACCGAAAAGACAGTAAATGAACCAAACTCTTGATGTCTTGGCTGAATTCTCAACAGAAGCTGAAATACGTCAGCACCATGGACAGCAGCCCGCTACAAAACTCGCTTTAACACAAACAGCTTAGCTTTTTACAGTTGCCAACAAATGATAATGCAGAGCGTATGTGAACTAAATGAAAACTGTCATATAATCCAAAAGGCTAACTGTTAGAATTGCCAACAACTAAAACTCTACAACGGTTTGGTTAAGTGATGTTCAGCAGATACATCTCACAATATACAAAATATTGAAATGCAAATCTTTAGCACTACATAAATAAGTCCTAATGTTTGTATATTATATAATAATTCCATATTGTATTATAATAAGTCCATAATAAATGCATGTTTGTTACACTTTGAATTAATTTAACTTTTTTCCTATTTCCGAACAATCATATGGAAATAATAATGTATATGGTATATCCAAATAAAAGAAGTAAATAGATTAAGTCTAGTGAATAATACAAACAAATTTAACCCATGAACTGTGTAGACCATTTTTGAGAGCACCCCAAAATCTCTATGAGTATGTAAGCGATCTATAGTGTTTGCTTACTATAGATTGTGATTGTACAGATAATTCTGTTGAGTCTGACCCTGAAAGTCAAACTCATATTTGGAGCATTTTATTTTTTTTTAAGAATTTACTTATTAATATTTTTATTTTGTTCAAATGTTGTAAAAGTATTTCAATATTTTGTTCCAGTTTCTTTTCCACTATTCTTGGCAAAACGTTCTGTATCATTCATGTAAATAAGTCTAGCTCTAATGTTTCTGTTTCTCATTAGGCCACAACTATTTACTTGTATATATTTGGGACATGTTGGGGCAAGCCCACTCAGTAGATGAGGAGAAATAGTTTTCTTGCCATCTGCATAGTACAGTGTCCTTGTTTTTGATCAAAAGTTTAGCAACATTTGTGTCACAGAATTCAAGGAATGCAAGTTATTTTTAATTTACTTTACTTTATGGATTTGTTTATATCTTCTATGTTTTGTTGTTTTGTGGTGACAATAAATGTTTTTTTTTCTGGCTCAACAATGGCAATGTAAAAAGACTCTTTAAACTTTTTAATTCAAACTTTCAGTATTGAATACGTACGTCTGATTTCTCTGGGTGTGAGTTTACATTGCGTAATTCTGTATTTTTTATAGACATGCATATTTTAAACCTGTCTTAGATTCTTTGGGATGACATTAAATAATTAGATTTTGTTTTGCAAATAACTTTCACTATTTAGTGTAAGTCTACAATGTGAATGAAAAAATAACCCCTATTTATTGACCCCAGCATTAGGTTGAGAGAGACAAACAAAGAACAGGACAATTCAGAAATAATACATGTGTAAAAGTTGATTTGCTCCTATATGTATCAAATAAGTTTATATGGCACTTTTCAATCAACATTAAATGTCTCTCATCAATCTTTTCTAGAGGTATCAGCTGAGGTTAGGAGCCTCTTTAAAACAATCATTACTTAGAGAAAACCACATATTCACAGAATGAATCAATCAGATTCCACATTCTCCACTAAGCGAACAAACAGCAACCCAAAATTTGTCAGGGCAAGATTGTAGATCTGAACAAGATATGAATTAGCTACAAGACCATCACAAGCAGCTTGATGACAAAATGACAGCAGTTGGTTTCTAGACAAATGGAATATACAGAAAAACTAATTGTTAATCGGCCTTGGCTGTGAGGGACTGGAACCTCTCCAGGCTGCACCCAGCATTTTACTTAATGTGTCATGCACCAACAGAACCATGGGACCTTTTAGAATCGGTGGATAAAGAAAATTAATTAATGAATCTGTCTGTCGAAACTCCACCCAAGATACATCTCCTGAAGTTTACATAATATGAGCAATTAAAAACCAGCCACAAACTATCTGGGAGGATTTCCTCTATGATCTCCGTCAATTTTGAGCATAGTTGCCTAGGAAACAGAAGTAAAATATGCTGTAAAAAAGGCCTGAGATCTTTCCATTCCCAGAAAGACCCTTCATGAAGGGAGAATACAGTCTTAGTAAAGTTTCTCAGCGAATACCTCAAAGTTTCTCAGTGAGTTACCCTCTCAGGCAATAAACAAAAACTAGTGAAAGTATTGTGTTTCGGAGGATTACTGTCTATTATTCCAAAAACATCAAACATGGGCCATTAAACATTATTGTCTGGGGATGTTTTTGTTTCAGCAAAAGGAACAGAAGTGCACCACAACAAAAGGACAATTGACAACAGGAACAGTCAAATCTTGTGAGAGAGGTATCTTCCCTCAGCAGGGGATTGGAATTGGTATTTCAGTATGACAATGACCAAAAACACATGGGCAAAGCTTGTCGGGGTCACTACAGGAATTTTAATTACCAAAATCTAAGTGCAACATCTATTTATTTCAACATCAACCATAATATATAAAATGCATTTAAAAAAACTGGAAGAATGTAATGATCTGTTACCTGAGACCAACATAAACAAGCCTCTATCACTGGGGGAAAAAAAAAAAAAAACATTAATTTACGTTGAGACAAAGTTATTCTGAACAGATTCAGTCTGCTGTATGTATTATTTATAATCAACAAAAGAGCTGAAGAAACAAGATCACTCTTGCCTCAAGATCAAGTTTATATGTAAAGCCATAGAGCTATATAAATCTGAGTGAAGAATACAATTTATTTATCTACTACAACAAATATCTTAAAGTATGTTTTAAAAGAATATTACAGGGGGAAAAAATAAAAGGCATTTTTTATAGTTTGTTTGTAAATTTAAGAAAAAAAAAAAAACAATAATCAATAAAGAGGTCGTGTGTAGAATATAGTTAATAGTAGAGAAATAATTTCCAGAAGTTGTCAAAACAGTAAATGCAGAGCCCATCTTCGTTTAAGTAAAATGATAGCAGACAAACATTTTAAAGCACATATTTTTATAACTAAACTTATTCACTCAAGCATTTTGGACGAAACTCCCTCTCTCTCATACATAACCTACCTGAAAGACTCCGCTGATCACAGGTTCGAGTCCCTCCAGATCATCCACAGCAGACTGAGTTTTCCTCAAGGTGAGGTCAGAGGTCGGGGTGCCCTCGTTATAAGACCTGATGAACTTGAAGTCACTGGTGCGCGAGCCCGTGGTCAGGTACGCGTCATAGTTGTACGCGCTGCGGAGAGTTCCCGCGCCATCCACCTCTGCGTAATTTGGAGGCAGATACGCGCTGGGGATGGCTACAGCTCCATCAAACAACAGTCTGGGCTTTCTCCTGCGACAGAACCTCACGGCCAGAATGATGATGAGGAAGGTCAGGAAGAAGGTGGACACGGACACCAGCGCGATGATCAGATAAAAGGTCAGTTTGGAGCCGCTCTCGTCGTGAGCCATGTCTTTGAGTTCCGGAACTTCAGCCAAGTTATCCGAGATCAGTAACGAGAGCGCGCACGTGGCCGAGAGAGAGGGCTGTCCGTTATCTCTCACGGACACGATCAGGTTCTGCTTCATGCTGTCAGATTCAGAGATGTCCCGCTGCGTCCTGATCTCTCCGCTGTGGACACCGATGCTGAAGAGTCCCGGATCCGTGGCTTTCACGATCTGATACGAGAGCCACGCGTTCTGACCGGAGTCCGCGTCCACGGCGATCACCTTGGAGACCAGGGAGCGTGCCTGCGCGCCTTTCGGCACCAGCTCGGTCATGAAGGAGTTCCCTTCCGGAGAGGGGTACAGGATCTGAGGCCGGTTGTCGTTCTCGTCCGAGATGAAGACGCTCACGGTCACGTTACCGCTCAGAGGAGGAGAGCCGTTGTCTCGAGCTAACACGAGCACCGTGAAACTCTTCAGCTGCTCGTAATCGAAAGACCTCACGGCGTGAATGACCCCCGTGTCTCCGTTAATGGATAACAAGGAGGACACCGGAGCTCCGTTCACCTCGGAGGAGAACAGAGAGTAAACGACGGTGCCGTTCTGTCTCCAGTCCGGGTCTGTGGCGGACACCGAACAAACAGAGGAGCCCGGTTTGTTATTCTCCTGGACATGAGCTCGGTAACTGTGCTGCTCAAATACCGGCGGGTTATCGTTGACGTCAGCGACAGTCAGGTGAATGCTCTTAGTGGAAGATAAAGGAGGAGACCCCTCATCAGTAGCAGTGATGCTCAGATTATATTCCGAGAGCAGCTCGCGGTCTAATTCCCCGGTGCTCACCAGAGAATAGTAATTTTTGATCGAAGGAACGAGTTTAAACGGGACGTTTTGCTGAATGGAGCAGCGCACCTGTCCGTTACTCTCAGAGTCTCGGTCCTGAACATTAATGATGCCCACCTCTGTACCGGGAGCTGCGTTCTCAGGGATGGGAATATTCAGAGATTTTACAATTATTATCGGTGCATTATCATTAACATCAGATACTTCAACAACAACAGTTGAATATGACACAAGCCCTAGTCTGTCCGTGGCTTGAATTGGAAGTTCAAAAAGGTTCTCTTCTTCATAATCAAGTGTTCCTGTTAAACAGATTTGTCCAGTTTTGGGGTTAAGAGTGAAAATTGTTGCATCAATTTCAGATATATGTCCAAACTCATAAGTGACTTCTCCATTTTGTCCCTCGTCGGCATCAGTGGCGCTCACGGTCAGCACTACAGTATCTAGAGGAGAGTTTTCAGGCAGACTGACTTTATATACGCTCTGACTGAAGACTGGAGCATTATCATTAGCATCCAGCACAGTGACGTGTATGGCTACAGAGCCGGATCTCGGTGGAGTCCCGCCGTCTACCGCAGTCAGGATTAAACTCACTTCTTTCTGCTGCTCGCGGTCCAACTGGTTTCTTAGAACAAGCTCTGCATAAAATTTCCCACTTGCCTTTGAACTAACAGACAGATCAAAATACTCGTTTTCCATTAAGTTGTATGTTTGAACCGAATTAGCCCCTATGTCGGCATCATGAGCCTCCTCTAAAACAAAGCGTGCACCCTTTGCAGCCGATTCCCTGATCTCAAATTTTATAATATCCTTTTTAAACTGAGGTGAATTATCATTTATATCAAGGACACTGATAGTAACACGATGAGATTCCAGAGGGTTCTCCAGCACAAGCTCCTGTTTTATTGCACACGACGCTTTCTTTCCACAAAGCCCCTCTCTGTCGATTCTCTCCGCTACGGTCAGTTCTCCGGTGTTCAGATTAATGTCGCAGTAGCGTTTTCGGTTCCCTTCAATATCAATGCGAGCTTTACGAGGTGACAGTCTGTTCACATCAATCCCGAGATCCTTTGCTATATTTCCAATTACTGATCCTCGTTTCATCTCCTCCGGGAAAGAATAGCTCACGTCTCCAGAAGCGCTGTGCGCCATCAGTGCCAAGAACAAAAGAACAAACATCTCAGCAGCCTCGAGCATCGAGGAGAACATCCCAGAGATAGAGCCAGATACAAAACAATGGAATTAAAAATAATTATGAATGTATTTTCAGAACGTATGAGAACGTAATCATCACCGTCGATGTTTCTCTACAAAGAGAAGAAGAGCTGGAGCTCGGTGTGTGACATCACTTTCAGGGTGGAGACCAGCGATTGTTTTGTAGGCCAACAATGACCCCTTGAGTACAATTGATAAATTACACAACGTTTATTCAGTTTCTGGATGAATTTGCAGTTGAATGGCAGTTGTTTAAAAATGTTGACCACAAAGAAAACAAAAAACAAAGACATAATCGATTTAAAAAAGAACTTTTCCCTCATTCACCTTTAAATCAAATTCCACATGATTGAATCTTCTTTAACAGCAAAACTGTTAATAGTATCTCTAAAATAGATAAGTCGCAAACTGAGACAAAAATACTTTAGTAAAATAAATCTTTATACACTTTTAAAAAGTGTTCATAATCTCTGCGATGGACTGGTGACCTGTCCAGCCTGTACCCCAGCGTCTCGCCCAATGTGTGCTGGAGATAGGCACCAGTAGACCCCTGTGACTCCGAAAAGGAATAAGCGAGCAGGAAAATGATCGAACGAATGAATGAATGAATTAATGGTTCCATTTCCTCATATTTTGTATAACTAACTAGATTTTACATTAAACAAACATGTTGCAATCATGTTATTTTTGCACAATCTGATCATGTGGAACGAACATACAGAAAAAAAAATCATCCCTCACTATTTAAGATGTACTACAGGTAAGAGACTGGTAAAAGTGAGATTTTGATCACAGTCGTTGTTGAAGTTTTGATGAAACTAAAATATAAGGAGAGGGTTGAAGGTTCACTTTATTACAGATCTCACCTGTGTAACTTTAGCATAGGTAAGAAAAGTGTATATCAGTTATGGTAAAATGGAAAATGTTTTAGTTAGAATTGTTAGGTTTTAAATCTGAATAAAAAATTTACTGCTATTATCTGCAGATAACATTTAATAACCACCAATTAACAATAAAAACTATTTGCTCTGTTATTTGTTATTATTTTTGTCTGTTCATCCCTTATTTCACAAGTGGTGGACCATTTATATCATGTAACAACAAATAGGTACACGGTTGGTAATAACATATACTCAGTACATATGCTGTGCTTATTATTTAAATCACATGCTGTATTATAAAGTGTTACCAACATCAAAGGCAGAAATGTAATTCATGTTCCTCAAAATAAACAGAATGTTATGTTCAGAATATCTGTCCGAATAGACTATCTAATTTGAATACTATTGTGAGATTTGCAAAATAATAAATAAGTGCATACCACAAATTAAATGTTTACAACAGAAAAAAATTCCACAAATTGTTAAAAAGCATTTATCAATGCAATTAAATATATTTTTTTACACCTTATTTGCCAACAAATAAAGAAATTATCCTTTCATACATTAACATTACTTTGAGAGAGACTTAATAACATTTTAAAAATCCACAAAAATGAAACTGTAAAAGTTGATTTGCTCATATGTGTAAAATAAGTATTTGACCCTTTTTCAATAAGATTTCTGGCACTTGTCAATCTTTTGGTATCAACTGATGTTAAGAGCCTCTATAAAAGAATCTTTACCTGTAGAAAAAAAAAACAAAAAACAAAAAAAAACACCTGTCCACATAATCAATGAACCAGATTCCACAATTCCACTAAGCAGAGACCAAAGAGCAATCCAAAGGTATCGGGCAACATTGTTTACCTGCACAGGGCAGTAATGGCTCTCATCACAAGATTCTGGATAAGAACATGACGCCAGTTGGATTATATCAAAATAGGAAAAACACACGGACAAACAAACAATACCACAGCTGCCTCAGCTGTGAAGGACTGGCAATCTCTCCAGGGTGTGTCCCACTGAATATACATCCCTAAAAGTTTCAATAATAATATGAACAATTAGGAACTGGCCCAGGACTATATGAGAGGATTTCCTCGATGATCTCAGGGCAATTTGGACCATATCACCAAGGAAACACTGAAATTCTGCCATGCCCACAAAGACCCTTCATAAATGCAAAAGTACATCTTTAAAGTTTCCCCAGAGAACATCTGATTCAGGGGAGAACTCGTGAAGTATTGCGCTCAATTTACACCAAAATCCTTCTGTTTTACTTTTGAGCTCAACTTCCTGTGTTTGTAGAATGAATTCTGTGTTTGGACCTAAAATGCCATCCCTACCATAAAATATAGAGTTGGGGATGTTTTTTTTTCTTCTGCAAAGTGGACAGGAGAACTGCACAACAACAAAGGGAAACTGACAGGACCATGTACAGTCAAATCTTGAGAGTGAAGCATTTTCCCTCTGCAGGGGATTGGAAAGCCATTGTCATTTTGTTATGACAATGGAAAAAACTCTCGATCAATGCACTAAATGCTTTCTAAAGGAATTTGAACATTAAAAATCTTGGTGCAACGTCTATTTATTATAAACCAGAATGTATACAACTAATTTAAAAACCAAGAAGAACCTACATCTATAAAATGATGCCAACACAAACACAAGCCTGTATCACAGGAAACACATTTCATTAATATGGAGACAAAGCACTTCAAGACCCACCAAGTCTACAGCATGTATTATTCATAATCAAGAAAAGAGCTGTAGAAACAAGATCACTATTGTCTCAGAAAATCAAGTTTAGTTAGAAGTTATAGAGTTATGAGAAACTGGGTGAAAAATGTATTTTACAGCAATTGGTTTTGTTTAAAATCCAAGTATATCATCTTGAGGCCTCTTTAAAAAATATATATTACAAACAAATGCTTTTTAAAAGGGTATCTTTCAGTCTTTTTTAAAAGCTAAGTGGAAAAAAAGCAGAAACTATAGGGAACACATCTGATAAACTCACTGGTTTAAATCATAACATTCAACCACGAGGTGTTATTTAATGCTAGAGAATAGTTACACATGGAGAATTCTTCTGAGAATTTAAAAAAGTCATTTTTTTATTTATATCACGAAAACATAATCAATATTGTTTAATTCGAATATGATAAACACTTCTATTTTTGATTCAGTAAAGACAAACAAAAGATTTACTTCAGCAAATCTGACAAAATCTATAAAATAAATATAACTGCAAGCAGTAATGCGGGGCCAAGCCTCCAGTAGGCAAAACGTGAGCAGAAGTACCATCAAAATGTAAACCAAAATCATATGAAATCACCTCAAGGCATGGTAGCATAAAAAACAAGTTGAATTGAGCACTATTTAAAATTTTATAAATTTTGACCATAAGGTGGTGCTCTTAGTAACTTTTGTTTTGGGGTCAGCCTTTAGTACTGATGACTCACAACAAATTTGGTGTCAATATGGAAAACGGTTGCAGAGATACAGCTTCGGAAACCACTTGACCCGACTGCATCACAATCGTCATGGCGCTTATCGAAAACGACAAAAGCAATCAACACGATACGAATAACTTTTTCCCAGCAAGGACTATGGATGTTCCGATTCAAATTTGGTGAGAATCGGTCAAACGGTCTGGGTGGAGATAGAAAAAGTAACGTTTTAAGCCAATTCAACATGGCAGACAGAAAATTCAATCAATTATGGTAAATTTTAAATCTATGTTTTCAGTTCCACCTAAGGAACAAAACTGGATGAGATTTTTGACAATACGCTAAAGCTAGCAAAAGTTATTAGCATTTTTCTAAAATCGTTTATATCTTTTGATCACAAGGTGGCGCTGGCGTAAAATTTGTCAAGTCCTTTCAGGGCATGGTGTCAAACATGCCCAACAACTTTCAGAATTTTAAAGTAAAGTATGTTTGAAATACAGCATTTTTTGGCATAATTCAAAATGGCTGACGCCCAAAATGGCCGACACAGTAAAAATGGACATAGTTCGACTCGGCTTGATGCTGCAAACGCGCTGATACCAATTTTATGAATTTTGGTCAAACGGTTTAGGAAATACAGGCCGAAATGCCATTTTTTTATATCTCCGGACCACCAGGGGGCAGAGCAACGAAACACTGCATGCAGCCTCAGATCATAGGTGTTACAACATAGACAAAGTTTGGTGTACATAGGCTAAAGCGTTGCGAAGTTATAGCCTTACAATCATTTTTGCGAGTTTTGCGTAAGGATCATTCACGAATAATTCGATAACGGTTTGACGATTCAAAAATCCAAGAAATAACTTTTGTTTGGCATAGTCAGTAGATGATATGGAGCAAATTTCGTGAAGTTTGGACAAACGGCCATGGAGGAGTTAGCAAAAGTAGGTTTTTCATAAAATTCAAAATGGCGGGAAAATTTGCATGGCGGAAAATGACGTCATAGGGTCAGGTGGATTTGTCTTGAGCCAAGGAATCAGTGGAAAGTGGAATTTTGTTTATACGACTTACGCTTCAAAAGTTATTAGCATAAACGTGGGTGTAACTTTGGCCTATTGGTGGCGCTAGATGGTTTGGTTTGGAGACTTCAAATTTGGTCAGCTTAAAGGTCAGAGGCTTGGCAGTAAGTGGGCCAAATTTCATAACTTTTGGGCAAGTGGGTCATAGGGCTGCCATTGACTTCGCGACGGAAATGGAAGAAGGAAGAATAATAATAATAGGAAGAAACGGAACAAACACAATAGGTGCCTTCGCAGCTTTGCTGCTTGGCCCCTAAAAATGACTAAATTTGGCCCTACCTGAAAGACTCCGCTGATCTCAGGCTCAAGTCCCTCCAGATCATCCACAGCAGACTGAGTCTTCTTCAGGGTGAGGTCAGAGGTCAGGGTGCCCTCGTTATAAGACCGGACGAACTTGAAGTCACTGGTGCGCGAGCCCGTGGTCAGGTACGCGTCATAGTTGTACGCGCTGCGGAGAGTTCCCGCGCCATCCACCTCTGCGTAATTTGGAGGCAGATACGCGCTGGGGATGGCTACAGCTCCATCAAACAACAGTCTGGGCTTTCTCCTGCGACAGAACCTCACGGCCAGGATGATGATGAGGAAGGTCAGGAAGAAGGTGGACACGGACACCAGCGCGATGATCAGATAAAACGTCAGTTTGGAGCCGCTCTCGTCGTGAGCCATGTCTTTGAGTTCCGGAACTTCAGCCAAGTTATCCGAGATCAGTAACGAGAGCGCGCACGTGGCCGAGAGAGAGGGCTGTCCGTTATCTCTCACGGACACGATCAGGTTCTGCTTCATGCTGTCAGATTCAGAGATGTCCCGCTGCGTCCTGATCTCTCCGCTGTGGACACCGATGCTGAAGAGTCCCGGATCCGTGGCTTTCACGATCTGATACGAGAGCCACGCGTTCTGACCGGAGTCCGCGTCCACGGCGATCACCTTGGAGACCAGAGAACGTGCCTGCGCGCCTTTGGGCACCAGCTCGGTCATGAAGGAGTTCCCTTCCGGAGAGGGGTACAGGATCTGAGGCCGGTTGTCGTTCTCGTCCGAGATGAAGACGCTGACGGTCACGTTACCGCTCAGAGGAGGAGAGCCGTTGTCTCGAGCCAATACGAGCACCGTGAAACTCTTCAGCTGTTCGTAATCGAAGGACCTCACGGCGTGAATGACCCCCGTGTCTCCGTTAATGGATAAAAAGGAGGACACCGGAGCTCCGTTCACCTCGGAGGAGAACAGAGAGTAAACGACGGTGCCGTTCTGTCTCCAGTCCGGGTCTGTGGCGGACACCGCAGAAACCGAGGAGCCCGGTTTGTTATTCTCCTGGACATGAGCTCGGTAACTGTGCTGCTCAAATACCGGCGGGTTATCGTTGACGTCAGCGACAGTCAGGTGAATGCTCTTAGTGGAAGATAAAGGAGGAGACCCCTCATCAGTAGCAGTGATGCTCAGATTATATTCCGAGAGCAGCTCGCGGTCTAATTCCCCGGTGCTCACCAGAGAATAGTAATTTTTGATCGAAGGAACGAGTTTAAACGGGACGTTTTGCTGAATGGAGCAGCGCACCTGTCCGTTACTCTCAGAGTCTCGGTCCTGAACATTAATGATGCCCACCTCTGTACCGGGAGCTGCGTTCTCAGGGATGGGAATATTCAGAGAATTGATCACTATCACGGGTGCGTTATCATTAACATCAGTAATTTCTATAGTCACAGAACAATGACTGGCCAACCCCTGACCGTCTTTAGCTTGTATTGGAAGTTCAATAGAACTCTCCTCCTCATAATCAATAACTCCTTTGAGTTTAATTTCTCCTGTGATCGGATTCAGAGAAAAAGTTCCCAAAAGGCCTTCGGAAACAGGACCGAATTCATATGTAACTTCTCCATTTTGACCCTCGTCGGCATCAGTCGCGCTCACGGTCAGCACTACAGTATCTAGAGGAGAGTTTTCAGGCAGACTGACTTTATAAACGGCCTGACCGAAGACCGGAGCATTATCATTAGCATCCAGCACAGTGACGTGTATGGCTACAGAGCCGGATCTCGGTGGAGTCCCGCCGTCTACCGCAGTCAGGATTAAACTCACCTCTTTCTGCTGCTCGCGATCCAGCTCTTTATTTAATATCAGTTCACTGTATTTCCTTCCGTTTGGACGCCTTTGCACATTAAGAGTAAAGTGTTCATTTTCCCGAAGCGCATATGACTGCACCGAATTCATCCCGATATCTGCGTCAAGGGCCTCATCCAATAAATAACGAGATCCTTTGACTGCAGACTCACGTATTTCAAATTTGATCACACTTTGTTTAAACTGAGGTGAATTATCATTTATATCTTCAATATTGAGAATAAATCGATGAAGTTCCAGAGGGTTCTCCAGCACAAGCTCCTGTTTTAATGCGCACGACGCTTTATTTCCACAAAGCCCCTCTCTGTCGATTCTCTCCGCTGCGGTCAGTTCTCCGGTGTTCAGATTTATGTCGCAGTAGCGTTTTCTGTTTCCTTCTGTATCAATGCGAGCTTTACGAGACGACAGTCTGTTCACATCAATCCCGAGATCCTTTGCTATATTTCCAATCACTGATCCCCGTTTCATCTCCTCTGGGAAAGAATAGCTCACGTCTCCAGAAGCGCTGTGCGCCATCATCGCCAAGAACAAAAGAGCGAACATCTCAGCAAGAGATTAATCGAGAGAATGATCCAGAAACAAATGAATGAAAAGATAATAAATGTGAATGACGATTCAGAAATAGACCGATTGCCGCACTGTCGACGTTTCTCTTCAAAGAGAAGAAGAGCAGGAGCTCTTAGTATGACATCACTTTCAGGGTGGAGAGGGTTGAGCCATGGATTGTTTAACAGGTCAACAGCGACCCTTTGAGTTCAAATTAAAAAATTACATGAAGTTTCATTATTTATATGTTATAAACACATTTATAAATAAAAATTATATATATATATATATATATATATATATATATATATA
>SRMA01026452.1:322-69439 GCA_007224835.1 Danionella cerebrum
ATAAAGGGAGGCATCAGCACAGGCGAGCTGGTTCATGGACAGAGAGTCACAGAAGCAGTGATTGATCATGTTCGGACCACAGAATGGTAGCTTGAGAGTCAGCATCAAGCTGATTGTTGGTGCGATCATTGCGGTGACCCAGGAAAAGCCTATTAGAAGCTTCATAGTGCGGTTGCTCATTAAAACAGGGTATCTCAGAGGGTAACAGATGGCCAAGAAGCGATCCAGAGCCATAATCATCATAATAAGAGAGTTCAAGGTACCAAAATAGTGAATGAGCTGCCTTTGAATGAGGCAAGCATCAAACGATATATAGCCATCATTGAACCAGTAGCGAGAAATCACTTTAGGGAGAGCAACAGTGCAGAAGCCGATATCAGACAGCGATAAGCTCAGGATGATGATGTACATGGGCTTGTGGAGGCTGCGCTCGATCACAAACAGTAGCACAATGAGAGAGTTGCCGGAGAGGACAGCGAGGTAGATGCAGAGGAAAAGGGCTGCGGTCAGGGGGAAGTATTTGGGTAAGAGTCCAGGGAATCCCACGATGAAAAACTCGGTAACTGTGCTTGCGTTCGCCTGTGACATGCTAAAACACAAGAATGATTGCAGCGATCAAAAATATCAACGTTTGCCATCAATATTTTAACTAAAAACATACTAAATGCAATACGTATGTATACCTTGCTGAGTTTTCCTGATGCCCGCTGCGTCCCGCGCTCAGATCAACCTCTGACGTTCAAGTTAGAGCTACATTGTTTTATAGCTGTAGCTAAACCCTGTAGGGTCTGACACGTCACAGAGGATCAGCTTTGCCATTAGTCCAACTGAGCAGAGCTTTGGGATTTAATGACTATGACAAAGCAATATTTAAAAAAATAAAATAAAATATAGGAGGAAACAGTTGTGGTCTGGTAGAGCACCAAACTGCCAGAGGGGTGGGGCATTATTATCCCGTTTGCTCACAAAAAAATACTAAATACATTTTCTATGCATATATATATTGTGTATATTATATTTATAAATTCGATTTTTTTTTTGTTTGTTATTCCATCCTGAACTCCCCCCCCCCCCCTAAAAGCGCAGTGGGGGAAATTGTGTATTGAGAGTCTTTTTGTCTTTTTGAACAAATTTGGATTATTTTTTTGACTCTCGGAATCCAAATAATATAAATGTTTTATTTTTGAGTTTATTTTATCTGAACTTGGCTTTTTGGGGGGAAAACACATTAGGTGTCTATTAACAAAAAGTGTGTTGGGTACATTTTTAAGTTCTATTTCTCATTTTCTCTTATGGATGCATTCCAAAACTCTCTACATCATCATAGTAAATATCATTGAGTATCAGAATCCAAGATTTTAGAATATTTTACTGTAGAATTTTCAAGTTATTCCATTCTGAACTTTGCTTTATGGGGGAAAAACGCATTTAGTGTAAGGTATTTGCAAAACGTGTGTGTTGGGTACATTTTTAAGATCCACTTCTTCTCTAATTATTATAGCTAGTATTATTGGTTATCATATTGGTTAACATTTTTGAGTTTTCCTGAACTTGGCATTAGCGGGGCATTTAATACATTTCTACTTAGGGCACCTATTTGTCCAGCAGAGTCCCTGGAGGTAAAGAAGTATAGTAATACTAAAATACTACAAAATATTCACAAAATTCCCTCGCCTGAAGTCACCAGCAGATGGGGCACAAACAGTTCTAATGATGCTTTGGATGAAAGTGTCTGCTAAATGCAATTATATAGATTATTTATTATAACAATTTATTAAAGGGGCTTCCAATTATTTTAACATAGGGCCATGTTTTGTGAAGTAATCGAGAATAAATAAACAGCAATATTTCTTTACTTATTATTTAAACATGTGTTATCATTGGAAAGGCTGTTGGTCCAGATGACACACCAGTGGAGGTGTGGAAGTGTCTAGGAGAGACAGCAGTGGAGTTCCTTTCTAGGTTATTCAACAGGATTTTAGAGAGTGAGAAGATGCCTGAGGAATGGAGGAGAAGTGTCCTAGTACCAATCTTTAAGAACAAGGGTGATGTGCAGAGTTGTAACAACTACAGAGGCATAAAGTTGATGAGCCACACAATGAAACTTTGGGAAAGAGTAGTGGAAGCTAGGTTAAGAAGGGAAGTGGATATTTGTGAGCAGCAGTATGGCTTCATGCCCAGGAAGAGCACTACTGATGCAATTTTTGCTCTGAGATTGTTAATGGAGAAGTACAGAGATGGTCAGAAGGAGCTGCACTGCGTCTTTGTGGATTTAGAAAAAGCGTATGACAGGGTGCCGAGAGAGGAGCTATGGTCCTGTATGAGGAGGTCAGGAGTGGCAGAGAAGTACATCAGAGTAGTTCAGGATATGTATGAGAGAAGTAAGACAGCAGTGAGATGTGCTGTAGGTCAGACAAAGGAGTTCAAGGTGGAGGTGGGGCTACATCAAGGATCAGCTTTGAGTCCCTTCTTATTTGCTATGGTGATGAACAGGTTGACAGATGAGGTCAGGCAGGAATCTCCATGGACAATGATGTTTGCAGATGACATTGTGATTTGTAGTGAGAGCAGAGAGCAGGTGGAGGAAACCTGGAAAGTTGGAGGTCAGCTCTAGAAAGAAGAGGAATGAAAGTCAGTCGCAGTAAGACAGAATACATGTGTTTGAACGAGAGGGAGGGAAATAGAACAGTGAGGTTACAGGGGGCTGAGGTCAAGAAGGTGCAGGAGTTTAGGTATTTGGGGTCAACAGTCCAGTGTGACGGGGAGTGTGGAAAAGAGGTGAAGAGACGAGTGCAGGCAGGTTGGAGTGGGTGGAGAAAAGTGTCAGGGGTGTTGTGTGACAGAAGAGTGTCAGCAAGAATCAAAGGAAAGGTGTACAGAACAGTAGTGAGAGCAGCTATGATGTATGGGTTGGAGACTGTAGCAGTGAAGAAGAGACAAGAGGCAGAGATGGAAGTAGCAGAGATGAGGATGTTGAGGTTCAGTTTAGGAGTGACGAGGATGGACAAGATTAGGAACGAGCACATCAGAGGGACAGCTCAGGTTGGTTGTTCTGGAGACAAAGTCAGAGAGGCCAGATTGAGATGGTTTGGATCTGAAGTTCCACCAGTTTCTCTCTAGGACTTCGCAAGACTGAGAAGCTTGATAAGCAAAAAGTTTGATAGGCAGGTGTGAAAAACAGAAGCAACAGACAGTCCCTCCAGAAAACTTCAAAAACAGTCCCGCCAATTCACACAAATTCAGCCAATCCCAGTGATTTATTTGCGGCCTTGCAATTTCATCCAATCATCTTGCCTTTACCGCAAATTCGACCAATAACTTTGGTCCGTCACTGTATGCGCCATTATTTTCACACAGGACATCCTTATCAGAGAAAGCAGGCACGAGCACAAATACATCACCCTTACCTACAAATATCCCTGCGAAAGCAATTCCCTAATGTTCTCCATGAAAGTGGAGGGAAACTCTTTAGCTCTATGTGCAACATTGTCGTGGAACACAAAAAAAACCTCGCTTGACCGACACTTCACTACACCGAAGCTGTTGCTCGCAAATCCATCGCAAGCAGCGAAAGGAACAAGGTAAACCACAAAACTTCATAACGTTTGTAAAACTAGTTGTTAGGTTTGCTTTTGTTAGTTGTCAGGCAGTTCTTGTGTGGGCAAAGGTGATAATGCTTTCACACGGTAGTTTAATCAATCATTTATTCCAGTGTTTCTCCTACATAGACGTAGCGGTGGCGCCACGGCAACAAAATGCTAAAAGTCTAAATATTTTACAGGGACAACATGATCCCTCTTGAGGAAGCAGTGGTTTTCTGCTGTCAGATCTGCATCTGAACAGAGCGTGCAAAAAGCCAGAGGGTATAAGATAATAAAGATAATTAAAGGAAAGAACAAAGAACACTTAAAAAATTCGTACCATTTTTGTGAAATCATAAAGTAATGCAATGCTGTTGAGAAACATTGTCTAAAAAAGCGCAACTTTTCGAAAAAGCTGCTGCAAAATCTGCCATTTTAGGCCGCAACAATCACAAAAAAATCCCGCAAAATCCTGGAGGGACTGAACAAAAGAGAATGTGAATTGAGTCAATATTCTTCTACCTACTCACAGTTTGTGAAGGAACTCTACTCCAAACATCCTGTAGAACTAACTTCTGTGGATGTAGTTTTTCATCCGTCTTTCTCTTCACTAAACCCCAGACGCTGATGTTGAGATCAGAGCCCTGTGGAGGTCATGCATCACTTCCAGTATTTCCTGTTCCTCTTTACACTGAAGACCCTTTTCTTCACCTACTTCCAATGTGTCTGTGCATACTTTTGGCGCTTGGCCTTGTTTCCATGTCAGAGGTGTGGTGTTTTGGCTGCATTTCATCAAGGCTATTTCTGGCTAGACTTTCCGGATAATCTTGGCATGACAAGAAACTGATGTTTCTCACCCATCCTCCTACATAGCTGTTTCTGTGTCTGTTCATGACTGCATGGTAACAATTCTATAGTAGCATATGAGAGGTATGATGGTGTACATCATTGCCATGGAAAGAAATGTGTACCTTAAAATAATAACTTTATTCTGTGTATATTGTGGAATGTATATAAGTGGGCGTGGTCAACTCACTTGCAGCACAAGTGAGGCGGAGACTGGTCAAAATGCAGCACTGAAGGATACGCTGGGAGGTTGTAAAAACATGGAACAGAAGAGGAGGCCTCCAAAGAAAATCCTGAGCAGGAGGAACTTCTCATTTATTCTATTATAAGGTTACAAATAAAATAGTAAAAAAGATCATATATCAAGCTTATTTATTATATAAATGTACATTTTCTGTAATAACTACCTATATTAATAACTATATCAGGAACGTTTATCGTTACCGTGAAATAAAATTTTGTTTATTCCACCCAGTCCTATTAACAGCAAATATTATTTGATTCAGATTTTTCTTTTCTTTTTTTTCAAATAATCTGCATTTTCATTATATTTTCCAAATCAAAATAGGTTCACAAATGAATGCTTGTTCCTGTTTCTCCTGGCAGAAAAACAGGGAGAACCTCGTTGCATGGTTGCCAGGATGGAATTAGGAACCTTCTTGCTTGTGTGGCAGTCATGGCCTACTGGATAAGGTGATTGACTGGAGATCATAAGGTCCACTGGGAGATGAAGGTGGGTTGAAACTCTCTCCCTCCTTGTCAACCATTACTGTAGAGGCCTCGAGCAAATCACCAGTTCCCCACAGCTATGGCTGCCCACTGCTCCCGGTGTGACAATGGGACCCAATAAACTATGAGTGGCCTCACAATGTCAAACACAAAACATGTTTTTAAATCCTTTACGAAACAATGCATCTCAGGGGATCGTTGGTGTTTGTTACTGTTTGTCACTCATACCCTGGATCTCTTCAGCAGTAACTCTCTCTGGTGTTGTTCTCTTCAGAGTCTGTCAGAGTCTCCCAGGAGCAAATTAACAGCTTGTGGCAAGTATGTTGCTTTCTTCTGACAAATGTTTACGACACCTCATCATGTCTTGTAGGGAACCACCATTAGCTCATTTAAAAATGGCCCTGCGTTTTAAATAATGGTAAACAATACACAAGAATGCTTAGGCTCATTAACTTATAGAAAAAATAATGTTATTGAATTGTTTAAGTAAGACAAAACACTAAATAGGCTTCTTTTCTGCTCTTCGTCAAGTGATTCCTTTTCTAACTCCTTATTTCAAACTAACAGATGAGTCTCTAGTAAAATCTATGTAAATCTATGTAATACATCTATGGCTTGTTTTGCTCCAAATTGTCATGAATGCATTCCATCAATATAAAGAAATTCAATATTATTTGTGTGTGTGTGTGTGTGTGTGTGTGTAAAGGTACACACATACACACCAATGATGTGAAGTTTATTTTCTGTTCATATTGTCTGCATTGAAATACAAGTCAAAGGAACTTTACAAATGAATACGTTCTTTTTTTTATTCACATTTTTCTTTTGGGTTGTTGTTGTATTAGAGAAATGCCAGAATTCTGAGCCTTTCTAAAGGCCATTTTCAAAACGGTTGGATTCAGTCTAGTGCTGAGTGGTTCTCAAACTACTCGTATTGATCAACACTACTGTATATTGTCAAATATTTTTAGTCAGCTTTAGTGGAAATTATCTGATAAGAGATAAAAAGGCGGCCAGTAAAGGAGACAGAACTTTAATCTAAAAGAAGTTACTTTAAGACTAAAAATTGACAGAAAAAGAAGGTATTCTCGTAGATCAAGGGTGTCAAGGGGGAGAAACAGGATGTAAACACTATTCATATGCATTTATATCCATGCATTATTTAGGACAAATGTATTTTTATTTACATTTAAATGTGGAAGTAAAACTGTTTAATTTCTATCTTTTGTTTGCAATTTCTGACTTACTGTTTGAAAATGAATTTCTCAGGAAGTGATGTGTCTTTGTCCTACAAGGCATCTATGACTCATCTGTATTTTAATTATTCATGAGCTCTATTATCCTATGAGAAGATGCGGTGTGGGCGGCACGGTGGCGCAGTGGGTATCACTGTGGCCTTCCAGTTAGAAGGTTTCCCTAGTTAGGTGTGAATGTGTGGATGAATTTTGCCATGCAATGGACACCCAGGGTGTACCTCCGGAGTCCTCCAGAACCCTGTGACCCCGAAAGGGAATAAGCGGGTTGGAAAATGAATGAATAAATGAATGAAAAAAGATGCGTGGCTTTGCCATGATGAAGTTAGAGCTAAACTCTGGTTTTGAACGATTTATTATTAATCCCACGTTGAAACTAGGGGATTGTAGCAAGCATTTTCCTCGAGAAAGCTACGAGAACTGGAAAATGGTGGACCTGGACATTGCAAATCAACAAAGTTTGCGATGCATTTACAATTGGAATTATAACCCTACTTCGGTGCATGTAAGTGTGCGTTTATTACAATTTTTATTTTTTATTAAAATTTGTGTTGCTGAAAAATGATTAGATAATAGTTCATTCAGTAATTTTCTTTACCTGCTTCTTCCCTTTTGGGGTCACAGGGCTCTCCAGTACACTTACACACTGGACATGCCACCAGTCCATCACAGCAGATAATAGTTTAATGAAGTTTAAACTTTAAACTGAATATTTAATTAATTAGGGATTAATTATTATCAATTATAGTGATCTCATCCTCTCTGTTCTCCAGGTTTTCTCTGGGGTTGAGCCACTAATGCAGCTTTGAAATAACTGAATAAACCATTAATAGCTCTTTTGGGAAAAGAGACGTTTCTTTATTGTAATTAACACTTTCTAAACATTCCCACAGGATAAACCCAACAGTTTAGTGATGCTTTGTTTTGCTCAATTGCAGACTATTCTGAAATCAAATCCTTTATATGAGTATATATGATTAGTGAATCATTTCACATCCATTAATACTTTAAATTCAATGCTGATATAAAGCTCATCATCAATAAATGAGCTTAATGTGTCTAGGCAAAAGGAGTATATCATTTGCAACGAACTAACACTTTTATGGTATTTTGTGATCACACAACTTGACCAATGTGGATTTGTTTAGGTATATTTGAGTAAAATTTACCCAAAAACAGATTATCTTTGACTACATGGATATAAATGTCTTTAGAAACATTGACATCATGCTGTTTCAATGTTAAACTTCTTAGAAGGGCAGTACACACAGGACCCAACAATAACTCGCTCTTAGTTAAAAAAATGGAAAAATCTTAGTTTGTTAACATCAAAGGTTAAAGGTCACAGACATTGGAAAAAAAACTTCCGGTGAAATCTAATTTGCATAAATGGACCTTATTTTTCCACTCTTGTTTCAGTTTGTTCTCTTCTGGGTAAACCATAGTCTCCCGAGAGCAATTTAACAGCCACGTACCGTTCAAACACAGTGACAGTCTTTATAGCTTTAGTGACAGCAAATCTCAGGGCATCAAACCTCTAATGAGTTCCTGAAAAACACACACATCAACGTCTCTTCAGGTCACAAACAACATTATCGCAATTGTCTTAGCAATCATTGACTTTGTCGCATGCTAAAAATGTTCACAAATGCCTGCAGTTTTGCTTGATGATAACTAGTGTTGTCTGGATGATGTCTAGGTGACAGGTGGTCACAGTGAAAGATTTTCAGAGGGTCCTGGGGTGTTATTTCAGTAGCTCCAGTGGTTCTATTGAGCCTGCTCCATGTGAGACCCCTTCAGCATTGGCTTCAGTCTCGAGTTCCGAGTTGGGCTTGGCACCCGGTTACTGTGATGGGTCGGGAAAATGCTGCACCATCCCCAAAGTTTTGTCAGGAAACCGGTTCCTGGAACATAATCTGCCCAGAGTTGAGAGAGGTGTTCCTGGTTGCCCAAGTGTTTGCCCCCTGACTGTGGGGACATCACGTGCTGGTCTGGACAGACAAGACCAGCAAGGGGTCTAGCTCCTTCCATTTCTTCTCCCTTCCCCAACAGTTACCACAGTCACTACCGAGTGGCTGACACCTTGTCCAGGTAGAAAACCTAGCTGGGAGGCTGGAGACTCCAGCTGATTTGGGAAAAGTTTGGGGTCACCCAATTTAACCTGTTTGCAATTCCTGAGAACACCAATCCCTGTCACTGGCTCCTCTCCGGACTGATGCACTGGCTGAGGAAGAAGTGCAAGTATACATTTGCTCCAGTGACCCTTATAGCACAGGACCTTCTCAAGAGAGACCTTTTCAATTGGGGAGGGTGCTTCAGGCACCTCCATATAGACCTGTCGGATATCCATGTCTGACATATTTGCCTGTTGCTAACGACAACACAACTTGACGATGTTGGCCTCAACAAATCTTGTTTGGAATTCAGGCCCAGCCATTATCATGCACGGATGAACCCTAGGCCTAAACTCTCCCACCATTCCCTTTTGGGTCCAGGTGGTGAGCCTACAAGACCAGTGAGAGTTCCCTGCCCCCTACATTTAACCTCACTTCACTAAAGGCATGTGGGTCTGAGTGATGGCAGCAGCTGTGAAGGGGACTAGGGGTGTAGGCTTGCTGTTTCATTCCTTTGGTATATATTTCACCATTTGCATTACCACCCTGTATGGTTTCTATCTTCCCTTACCCCTTGGTCATTGACCTGGGAATGGTTGGGCCTGAGATACGGTTCCTCTGTGGCTCGACCAGTTGATCTCAGGTATGAAAAGTTGCGTTTTTCCCATTCTTCCTCAACTGGTAAGTACTTGGTGATACTTTGTATGGTAAGAATATGAAGCTACAACCATATTAGAAAAGGGGCACGCACCAACGTCTGGGGCAGAAGGAGAACCTGTACCTTTTTGTGAGGGCCGGCATGCATGGGAGAACTTTGTTCTAAAGCCTTTCCATAATCGTTCACTTCACCAAGAAAAAGTCTTGGTTAATTGCGTAACCAACCATTCCCTAAAGTAGAAAACATAATACTATAAAACTCATTTTGATGTTTACTTGATATATAATTATTGGTTTATTGCACATACATTAAATTAACAGAAATGATCAGCACAGTTACAATAAAAATCCTCAAATTGTTTTAAAAATCCTTAACAAAAATAAGGCAAAAAAGCAAGAAAACAATAATATGCATTGAAAATAAATTATTTAATATAACGACAATAACAATAGCAATATCATTCTATTTTTTACCCAAAAATATATCTGCAATTTTACTCCTTATTTCTTTAGTTCTGGTGCAATAAACAGTGGGGTTTATCAATGGTGGTACAATGGAGGCTGCTATCAAAAGAGCATTTCTTTCTGTTAAAGTCAGCACAACCCCTATTCTAGTCAGTAAAATAGTTACTAGTTTTAGGGCATAATAACTGAGCAGGACAATGACATGGCTCAAGCAAGTATTGGCCATTTGCTTTCTGTTTGCATTATTTGATAACTTAGTTACACTGTAAGCCAGAACAGCATATGTACAAAGAACGAATGGGAAAAGTCCACCCAATGGCACCAGACTTATAATAGATGAAGAAGTAAAATATGCATCAGTATCAGTAACACAAGCAGCTCTGATCAGAGAGGAATAACTACAGAAGACATATCTGATGAAAGGCTGACAGTACGGGAGATTTTGAGCTACAGATATTAAAAAGCCTATAAGCCCAAAGCTAAAGAGCCAGGTAATAAAAATCATCCAACATATTCGTGAATTAGTTACAATGCTGTGGTAACGTAATGGAAGCCTGACGGCAATAATTCGATCCAATGCCATAAGGGCAAGAGCCATGCCTATTGTTAAATCTCCAAGATGATAGAAGTACATCCTAGAGAAACAAGAGTAATAGGAAACGGTTTTAATCTCAACCAGCAGCACAGAGATCATGGTTGTGCAGCAGGTAGAAGAGTACATCACATCCACAACAGCTAGATTACAGATTAAAATATACATCGGTTTGTGCAAACGTCTGTCAGTAGAGATGATACACAGATTGACCGCATTCCCAAGCAAAATGAACATGTACGAGATTAAGATCAGGACTCCAAGCAGCTTTTGATTCTGCAGGTGATCAAATCCAGTGATTATAAAGCTGGCAACATTTTCAATCGTAAAGTTTTCATTTGCCATTTAGTCACTCAAGTACAAACATCAACAAAACAGAAAAAAATTTGTTACGACAAAGTCACTTGAGCACAGATAAAGACCTCCAATGAAGGAACACGGTAGAAAAATGCAAGCAGTGGATTCAATATACAGGTGATGAAAACTGTGAAAATGAAAGAACTGCTTTAACAATAACACAAAAATAGTTTCAATCATCCTCAAGACTGCAGAATGCGCAGATTACAATATCAACTATTCAACAAAAGAAGGTAGACTTGGAATTAAGGAACACCTGCCTTTTATATGTTTACTGTGACACCCATGTCATGGTTACATGGCAGCAATGATGCAATGCAGGTCATTCGATGTAACCAATAAGAGTTGAAATATGATGGGGCAACTCATTTATGTAAACTGAGGGAGGTATGTATTTCACCCACTGCTTCTTTTAAACTTTTAATGGCAGGTTTATTTCATAAGTGAAAGATTGCGAGCACAAAGAAGTCAGTGTGTAGTTGAATGTCAAGGCCGGGTTAGACAAAGCGGGTACAGTATGTGGTATGCTTCCGGGAGCCAGCTTAAGATTGAAAAGTATTTCGATATCAGGCCATGACATGAGTACAGCGGGAAAATCCAGGCAGCAAGCTAAGTATCTGTACTGTTAACCCTCTTGGTTTAAGTGGTAACCTACTTGCTCAGGATCAGTGATGAGCTTCATATGCCAAGTCCAGGTTAAACGTAGTCCTTGTAAGCTATCCAAACTTTTGATTAAATAGCTGTGCACTTAAACCTGTAGGTGCTTAGCTCATGATCAGAAGTGTGTTTCTGATATATGGTCTCGGTATCTAAAGGACATGAAGTTTGCTAGTTTAGAATCAATAAGGTGTTGATACAAGACCTTGGCGTAAGCTAAGCACGATAACCCCGCCAGCAAACTAAATTGCTTTGCAGCTAAGAAGGTGCTTCACTCAAACCAGAAGCTGATTCTAAGATCCAAAAGCTTTTGGAAGCTAGCTTATAATCAACGATACACTCAATACCGGACCATAAATTCAGTGGGTGAACTCCGGTAGCAGCTAAAATTACTGGCAGTTAACCCTTTAGGTTCCTAACATGCTGATCGGAATGTGTTCCTAAAACGGGGGATAGACCTGGCGAAGTGGACCCAGAATGTTGTGAACCCCGCTGAGTACTGAGCTTGTTGATCAAAAATGCTTTCTGATACGGACCACCGCTCAAGATTAGGCAGAAAAACCCAACAGCAAAGCACCGGAAGGGACAAAGGGATTCAAAAGGTAAACAAACATAGGAAGGGATTCATTCTGTCAAGGGAAGAGAATTTAATTTTCTATATTTAGACTGGCCCAACCTTGAACAAAAATGGCATGTGGTTCCCCTCTTGGTGCTCACCTGAATAAAAATCACTACTTAACAGAGCCAAAGGCAAACCAGACCCGTCAAAGGGGATGCAGAAAGTTGTGAAGCCCTCTGAATACTAAGCTTATTAATAAAACGCATTCTCGATACTGGGACACAATTAGACGGGGACACCCAACAGTACGGTAGCGGAACGGCATCTTCCCAATCATTCTGTCAAGGGAGGAGAATATAGTAATTGAATTGAAATAAACCCTTAAACTAAGATATCATTCGGTTTACCCTTTGAATGCACTCCTGAATTAACGCCACTATGTCGGAGTGCTGATGCCAATCCAAGTGAGCGACGATACCCGACTGGTGTTAAGCAAAGACCCCAAACTAGATAGCCATGTACCAAGAGGTTCCAAGGTGCTGAAGATCCCTTTTAATAATTAGAGACTGCTTAGGGTCTTAGTAGAAAGTAGGGGGCGTCCCTAATATGGAAGTTGTTTCTCATGGCTTCTAAAAGCATCAGAGGACCAATTGCAATACCTTTCAGGGCCAGGTGGTGAGCTTGCAAGCCCAGTGAGAGTTCCATGCACACTACTTTTAAGGCCTCACTCCACTAAAGGACTTGCTATCACCAGTGAATAGATGAAGAAGACCATGCTAGCATACATTAGGGGGATCGCACAAAAACCACAGTTGTTCAGCCCTACCTTGAGAACCATTGACATGTTCAAAAAGAATGTCTGGAAGCCTGGTGGAAACTTAGACACCGAACAGGTACCTGTCAAAGCAACCATTCAGGATGCTTAAGGTCCAAGACATCACAGAATGTACACATCCTGGCCAGTGATGAAAACAAGGGATAACTCATAGAAGTATAATACCTGTTATATGGCTTATGTTTTTCAAAGTTTTAGCACAAAATGAAGCAAAAAGGGGCTTGGAACAGGTTCACCTGGTTTTGGTTTTTTTTTGTAAATAAATGACAATTTAATACCCAGAATTTTTTGTACAATTTCAGGTTTCTTGTGGAATTATTGTATAATTTGTAATGACATAGTATTTGTAAAAAGGGAAGCTGGGGTTGTACTAAAATATTATCAAGAATTGGCACAAAAAATATTACCAAATTTAAAGTAGTAAAAAAAACTATCAAAAAGGCCCTAGAAATTGTAAGGGTTAAGGAAATTTGACATGAAAGGTTTTAGAGACACAATATAGGTCAGCAATTATCAATTAAGACATTTGGCAAGAGATTTATTTACAGACATCTGAAGAGTGAAACTGAAACAGTGGAGAAAGCCTTTAAAAAGACAGGGGTAGCACGTCCATTGAGGAACTCATGCCCATTGCCATATTAACATAATGTGTGCCTCCATGCAATGCTGCATTGATGCAGTAATTCATACAAAAGGAAGCCAGTCAAGATTTCAGTTTAGAAATTAACATACTTTTAAGAATTCTTATAATTTAATCTGAGGTATAATTCAAATTTTCAGATTTTTTTCTGATTCTGATCACTGGAGTTTGGTTTTAATTATCAGTGTAATAATAAAATGTAAAATAATACATGGTTTCTGAAACATATGACTAACTTTTCGTGATATTATATTTTTATCAGATGCTCTGCTGCAATTTTAATGCGATCATAAAAAACAATTAATTGTGTTCATCACTTGATTAACAGAATCTGCAAAATAAATATTAAAGTGAGAGACACATTAGTAAAATTAGCTTGATTAACCACTTTATTTAAAGGCAAACTATTTAATGGCTTTAAAATTTTGCTGTACATCACAGAATTACAGTGAAAAGTCATTACCATAGACCAGATTAAGACATTGCAGTTATTGAAACAGATTTGCAATGTGGTACAGTCTTTAAATGAAAAAAGACATTTGTTAACCGTTTCCTAATTTCTTTAGTTCTGAAGCAATAAACAGTGGGGTTGATCAAGGGAGGAATAATAGAAGCTATTATTGTAAAAGCATTTCTCTCCGCTAATGTCAGCATAAGTCCTATTCTGGTCAATAATATATAAACAAACTTAGGAATATAGAAGCAAAGCAGGACTATGAGATGACTCAAGCAAGTGTTGATCATTTGCTTTCTGCTCGAGTTGTTGGAGAGTTTAGCCACACTATAAGCCAGAACAGCATATGTACAGAGAATAAAAGGTAACATTCCACACAAAGGAAACAGGCTAAATATTGTAGAAATATTAAATAATGGTTCCGGGTCAACACAAGAAAATCTGACCATAGAAGCGAAACTACAGAAAACATATTTGATGACAGGTTGACAGTAAACAAGACTGTCTGCTACTGCTGTTAAATAACCAATTGCAGCAATGCTAACGAGCCAGGATAGAAAAGTTATACATACAATTCGTGAATTAGTTACAATGTTGTGGTATCTTAACGGAATCCTAATGGCAATAAGTCGATCTATAGCCATTAATGTCAGAGCCAAACACTCTGTCAGATCTCCAACATTATAAAAAAATGTCCTTGAGATACAGGAGTAATAGGAAACGGTTTTAATCTCAACCAGCAGCACAGAGATCATGGTTGTGCAGCAGGTAGAAGAGTACATCACATCCACAACAGCTAGATTACAGATTAAAATATACATTGGTTTGTGCAAACGTCTGTCAGAAGAGATGATACACAGATTGATCGCATTCCCAAGCAAAATAAACATGTACGAGATTAAGATCAAGACTCCAAGCAGCTTTTGATTCTGCAGGGCGTCAAATCCAGTGATTATAAAGCTTTGTACATTTTTCACAGAAGTATTTTCGTATCCCATCTTAAGTAACAGTAAAAGTGTAAAATGCTACTAAAGATCATTTACATGAGAAACAGTCAATCACGTCCTCAATATATGCAGATATGCACAGGAGCAAAGCCCAGAAGAAGGAAAAAGGCAGAAAGATGCTCAAAGTCTCTGTGAAGTACAAGTGATGAAAGTTGAGATATTGTCTGATCAGAAGTACAAAGAGCATTTCATTCATTCTTGAGAAAAAGTTGTTCCTTCATCCAGCTCAACTGATACTTGTTTGTGCCCTCTCTCTCTCTTTTATATGTTACCGTGAGATGGGATGTCATGACGTCATTGAAAAGTGATTACAGCATGATTTAGCATAGAAGGGTACATGCATTAATTTCCCAAAGAATATGTGAATGAATTTAGTGATGTCCAACCTGCAGCTCTAATGTCTGCCAGCTGGTCCACTTCTACAGAACCCAGTAGGCAGCCACACCTCTAGTGGAGTGGGCCCTCAAATTAAGAGGGCATGGGACACTACACGGTATCAACTCCAAAACTCAACCCCAAGACACCGTGGCCAGGGGGGCGACTACTCAAACTGGTCAGGGAAGAGCACCTCGAGCTCTGACCCGGTGACGGGTTAAGCCACCACCTTTAACCCAAAAATGAGTAGTTTGCTTTTTATTGCAATTACATGTACATATTTAGCAGACACTTTTATCCAAAGTGACTTAGTGTTCGGGAGTAAACATAAGGAGTTTGTTACAAAGTCAAACTAAGGTTGGGGAGCTGTGTCAATAACAAATTTTTGCACATATGATAAATACACTTTGCATGTGCCTATGTTCAGCTATTCATGAATAAAACTGTTAATCTTTAGACTTTACAATTATAAATAATCATTTGAACATTTTGAGGAAGAGCTTTGCGGTGGCTCATCAAGTAAGATGCAAGCAACCCAAGAAAACTGGTTAAAACCATTGGGAAAGCAAGTCCTGATCAACTGTGTTCATTAATTGCAAAGTAAATGTTAAAGCAAGTCTTTGGATGTAAAAATACTTTTGTTAGCCGTTCCCTAATTTCTGTTGTTCTAGAGCAGGGGTGCTCATTATGTCAATCGCGGCGTGAATTTGAAACAATATCAGCCGATCTTCCGGAAACGGATTCGGTTTTCTCTGCTCAATAGCTCGAGACCAGAATGTTCTTAGTAAACAAATAATCCCTATTTTTAATCTGTGTTATGTAGCGGACAAACGACAAAACGTTTTTTATCAAAACAAGTTTCCCTCGGCATTCGCAGAAACACCTTGCCGTCTATGAGCAACCCGCTGACATGGAATCACTTAGGGACCGTCTGCAAATTACCAGATCCAAAATATGTTTTACCCAGAATATGCTTCATAACTTCATTCTAAATTACTCTATTACAACCAAAATCAAGCAACACGCCACTCCTCAGCTGCATATTGTACTGCACGACTCAGTTTCAATAAAAAATTGAAATATTTATTAGAGAATCATTTTTATTCTTGATTATTTGGATCAAAGCTCAATTGCTCCCATAAAAATCACTCTACTACCATCAATTCAGGTCACACACAACTGTTCTAATGATTCAATTCAGTGCAAGTCATCAAATTAAACTCAGGTCATTACAAAAAAATGTAAATAAATAATTATTATGTGTGTTTTGTCAATTCTCAATAAAGTTGAAAATAATTGTTTGTTGATTGATGTTTTACATTTTTGTAGCGTGTAGATCACTTTGACTCTGTCATTTTAAAAGTAGCTTGCAAGCTGAAAAAGTGTGAGCACCCCTGTCCTAGAGCAATTAACAGTGGGGTTGATCAAAGGAGGAATAACAGAGGCTATTATCAAAAAGTATTTCTCTCTGTTAATGTCAGCACAACTCCTACTCTAGTTAATAATATTTAAACAAACTTAGGAATATAGAAGCAAAGCAGGACTACGAGATGACTCAAGCAAGTGTTGATCATTTGCTTTCTGCTCGAGTTATTAGAGAGTTCAGCAAACTCTTGATCATGTCTCCCGGAGAGAGAGCAACTAGAAAAACAAAATCCGATAACTGAGTGTGCACTGGGGTAGGTTGTTACAAAGCACACACTCTTTCTGCATGAGGGTTATATTGGCATGCTGGAAACCCAAACACTCAATGCAGCAACACTGAAAGGGTGTTGTTGAACTGGCGAGACACACTAATGACAGGAGCTTTCCGGGTGGAGTGTACAGTGGGACAGATATCTGGGATCTGACTTTACATAGGAGTGTTTTTAATTGTCAGTAGTGAGTACCTGCGACCAGTCACATAGTTTAATACTGCTCTTAAAATTAACAGGAAGTGTGAAGCTGTGGTGTGAAGAGTTAGAGAACAGGTGTGAAATTGTTGGAGCAGATTGTTCAAAGACCAGGTTCCAATATTCAATCACTCAACATACCTCAAAGTAAAGGCTAAAAGGGAGCTCTTTGCTGATTTACCGGTGATTGTTTTCTCCAATAACAAATTCACTACATCAGAGAGGCTCTTGAGAAATACCTTAAGTTTGTAAATCAGGTACCATTGTACCCTCGTCCTCTCAGGCTGGGAGAAAAATTGTTATGCCCTTGTGTTGACTTTACAGAGATACTATTAAGAACTACTATCCTTTCTCGCCACAACTGATGATTATGATGCATATAACCTTGTGAGGATCAAGACTTTCAGGGGGACAAGTAAATACCCTTTGATACCCTGTTTTGGTTCTATGAGTTTCGGGTAATTCCTTTTGGGCTTTTCAATACTCAAGATGTGTTTCAAGGGACTCGTAAAGTGCATTCTCTGTGAACTTTATTGAAATTTTTATATGTTCACATACCATATTTTTCGCTGTATAAGACGCACTGGCATATAAGACGCATTTTAAATGAGGAAGATCTAGAAAAAAAAGATTCTGAACCAAATACTGTAGTAAAATATTTTATATCAACTGTGTAAAAGTTAACAGCAGTTTAAGAACAATTATATGCCAAACATGAACAGTCAGTAAACAGTAAAAATAACAAAAAAAAGGCTGTAATGTTTTTATTTGAACCCCAATAATTCCTCTTCATCAGGACAGATCCACGCAGTCATTGTCCTCACTTTCTTCCTCACTGGTGTCAAATAAGATGGTGTCTTCTATTCCATCCAAGGTATTACTAATGCCACACTTCTTAAATGATTTTATAACATTGTCCTCCTTCACGGAGTCCTACGCGCTATGGTAGGATGACAAGCAGAGATTACTCAGCACGCACCGCCGGGTGATGGGAATTTTCCTATATAATACTACCATCTAGTGGTCATTTAGAGAAATGTGATTTGAGAAACTTTTAAGAGCACACGTCATACTTCAGTCCCACCCCTTGAGGAGGCTTTTAAGTTGAAATGAGAACGGAGGACTGGTCTCTTCTTCCTGCGCTTGAGAGGCTCGAGGTTCTTCCTCGATTGCGGATAATACGTGTGTAGGAAATGCGTTGAGACTGCTAAATCTTTACAATAAATAGCCACATTTGCTGTGTTCTCTCTCAAACGGTCTCCAGTGTTTATTATCAATTGAGAAGGTATATTTTTACCATAACAGGAGCTAGGCCGAAGCCTTAATCCTTTCTTACTCCTCTCCTACGGCCGTGACCGCCCTCCGCTCCACGGCGCTCTGCATTCGCCGTATAAGACGCACCAACTTTTCCCCCTCAGTTTTGGGGGAGAAAAAGTGCATCTTATACGGCGAAAAATATGGTATATAGACTATACATACATTGTTTTGCCTGATGTGCTATTCCTTCAAAGCAGAGATGTGTTGTGTGCTTTCTATGCTCAGTCTGAATCGATTCTTCAAACGTTGGACACCAGGGAAGAAAAATGGCTACTTAGGAAAAAAAAATTACATTTTTTCTTAGTGGTATGCTCACGTTTGATGGCAGGAGTTTAAATGTTAAAGGCTGTGTTGAGTTATCTTTTATTGGGACATCAAATTTGCATAGTTACAGAATTTATACAATCACAACTTTACATTGTAGCAAAGTTAAATTTCCTAAAAAAAAATAGTGTACACATTCATATAGAACTATATACAGGTTTCTCATTTCATATGTAAATGTCTGTGCATATTTCAACAGGTACTAATAATAAATTGTTTAAGGTAGGATTTTTCATTAAATGATTGTATTTTTAAAAATCAACAAAAGACATATTTTATTAGTCTTAAGTCTTTTCTTTAGAAATACAAAATAAAAATTTAATTAAATACAAAATTTAATTAAATACAAAATATTTAACAGCTATTTATCAGATTTGCAATGTTGTTGCTATCGAGATAATCACAGAAATTTAATCACAGTATAGTCACAATTAAGATACTGCATTTATTGAAACTGATTTTAAATTATGTGGGACAGTTTTGTGGTGTATAAATATATCTGCCAACCGTTTCCTAATTTCTCTGGTCCTGGAGCAATAAACAGTGGGGTTGATCAAGGGAGGAATAATAGAGGCTATGATCGTAAAAGCATTTCTCTCTGTTAATGTCAGCACAACACCTAATCGGGTTAATACGATATGGGTAAACTTAGGAATATAGAAGCAAAGCAGGACTATGAGATGACTCAAGCAAGTGTTGATCATTTGCTTTCTGCTCGAGTTGTTGGAGAGTTTAGCTACACTATAAGCCAGAACAGCATATGTACAGAGAATGAAAGGTAAGAGTCCACACAAAGGAAACAGGCTAAATATTGTACCAATATTGAAATAGGGTTCAGGGTTAACACAAGAAAATCTGACCATAGAAGCATAACTACAGAAAACATATCCAATCACAGGTTGACAATAAACAGGACTGTCTGCTACTGATATCAAATAACCAATTGCAGCAATGCTAACGAGCCAGGATAGAGAAGTGATACATAAAGTTCGAGAATTAGTTACAATGTTGTGGTATCTTAACGGAAGCCTGATGGCAATAAGTCGATCTATAGCCATTAATGTCAGAGCCATGAACTCAGTGAAATCACCAAGGTGATAGAAGAATGTTCTTGAGATACAAG
The DNA here is from genome assembly GCA_007224835.1 of Danionella cerebrum. Taxonomy (NCBI): domain Eukaryota; kingdom Metazoa; phylum Chordata; class Actinopteri; order Cypriniformes; family Danionidae; genus Danionella; species Danionella cerebrum. The sequence continues at coordinate 20,100 of SRMA01026452.1, forward strand.
AGAAGTAAGAAACCGTTTTAATATCGGCAAGCAACACAGAGATCATGGTTGTGCAGCAGGCAGAGGAGTACATCACATCCACAACAGCTAGATTACAGATTAAAATATACATTGGTTTGTGCAAACGTCTGTCAGTAGAGATGATACACAGATTGATGGCATTCCCAAGCAAAATAAACATGTACGAGATTAAGATCAAGACTCCAAGCAGCTTTTGATTCGGCATGGAATCGAATCCAGCAATTATAAAGCTTTCTACATGTTTTATAGAAGTATTTTCGTATTCCATTTTAAATACTAATAAAAGCATAAAATGCAAATAAAGATTGTTAACATAAAAAACAGACAATAACATCCGCAATATACACGGGTATGCACAGGAGCAAAGCCCAGAAGAAGGAAAAAGGAAGAAATATGCACACGGGCTCCGTAAAGTAACAGTGATGAAAGCTATGAAAGTTGAGATATTGCCTCATCAAAAGTACAAAGAGCATTTCATTCATTCTTGAGAAAAAGTTGTTCCTTCATCCAGCTCAACTGATACTTGTTTGTGCTCTCTCTCTCTCGTTTATATGTTACCGTGAGATGGGATGTCATGACGTCATTGAAAAGTGATTACAGCATGATTTAGCATAGAAGGGTACATGCATTAATTTCTCTAAAAATGTGAGTGTGTGTGTGTGTGTGCGTGCGTGCGTGCGTGCGTCCGTGCGTGTGTGTGTGTGATAGATGTATAGAGACACTTCAAACAATAATCCTAGACATGGGCCACAAAGGTAATATTCCAAGTGTCAATACACTTCCCAGACAGAGTTACATTTGGAACCATCATTCCTCGGCTGAAGAGAAAAAGAAAAAAACTGAGCTCCAAGGCCCAATTATAGTTTAAACAAATGGCACATGGAAGCCCTAGAGTTTTGTATAAAGACAAAGAATCCATGTTATTTATAGTGCAGTATTAATTTTACAAACTCAGTTGTTATTATGGTGTCAATGACATTGTAGGATTGTTCCACTATGTCTTTTGAAATTCGTAGGTGAGTACATTCTTCGTACAGAAAATTTTAAAGCACTTTAAGCATTGAATGTACATGAATGGCAGAAGTGAGTACACTGACTCCAGAAGTGACTGAGTCCCCTCCAAGCAGTAATGGATAACTGATCATCTATAGAACATGTGTCAAAGTAAAGGCCTGCAGGACGGAATGAATTATATGTGGCCTCCAGGATGATAATTGATTACTATGTAAACCGGCCCGCTAGTGTTTTGCATGCACCACCACAACATTCCCCCCAATGAAAAGGTAGCCCACAAACTTAATGTGGCAATCAAGCCCTACGTCTTAGCTTTAATATGCTAACTTACAGCTATCCGCATCCCTAAAATGGCTAAACGCAAGTTGGATGCTGAAAATGGTGGGTTTCAAACCGCGTGAGCAGTGGAGTATGTGGTCAGTGGGTTAAAGCAAATCTCCAGAGTCTTCTGTGTGGTGAAAGTTTGGCAGTAATGAAAGAATATAATCTAAGAAGCCATTATGCGAAGTCACAGAACCCCAAAGACAAGAATGTAAAAAAATATGACTTTTTAAATAATCATTAAACAGGGTTTTCAAGTCTCACTCGTTGAGCGCGTGACATGCATTTTACTGTTCTCACACGCTTAAACATGCAATTTCTCACAAACTTTAATTATAATATTGGTCACCAAATCAAACCACTATCTAAAAATAGCAGAATAAACAAACTGTGGTACTTTTGGAAGCACTGGTTCGATGTAGACTGTCAGCCATTATAATAATGTAAAAGACCCAAAACAAATCAATCCTAGATGGGTCAAGGCTTTTTTTCATCAAGAAGAATGGTATATTAAGCCCTTCTGTCGACTAATGAGAGCTTTATAGAATTACTATTAAGAACTACTGTCCTCTTTCTCTTCCCAAATGACGATGATGCAGGATCTGAAAGGGAGACAAGTGGATACCCTCTGATTCCCTTTTCGGGCTCTATGAGTATTGGGTCATTCCTTTTGGGCTTGTCAATTCCACAAATGTGTTTCAAGGGACTTAAAAATTCAATTCTCTGAGCATTTTTGAACATTTTATGTTCTTATACTTAGACAACACTTATTTTTTTATGCCTGAATTGCAACCCCATATTCTTCGTGTTCATTCAAAGGAGAGAAAGGCATTCTATGCCCAATCTATATCCTTTCTTCAAACCTCACATACCAGGGAAGAAAAAATGGCTACTTGGGAAAATGTTCTTTTAATGGGATACTCACTTTGATAGCAGAGGTTTAAATGTCAATGAATGTGTGTTTTTTTTTGCAAATTGACAATTAAACAAGCTGTACATTCAGTACTTTAGATTGTAGCAAAGTTTAGTCAGCAAAATACAGATGTTCTACATTATTTTGAATTAGTGCTTTATTTAAATACAAATGATTTTACTGTTTTACAATGTTTTTACAATCATGGGAAGAACATAAATGTAAACACTGGATAATGTCACAATTAAGACAGTATATTTATTGAAACTGATTTTAAATTATGTGGGACAGTTTTTTGGTGTAAAAATATATCTGCTAACCGTTTCCTAATTTCTTTAGTTCTGGAGCAATAAACAGTGGGGTTGATCAAGGGAGGAATAACAGAGGCTATTATTGTAAAAGCATTTCTCTCTGCTAATGTCAGCACAAGTCCTATTCTGGTCAATAATATATAAACAAACTTAGGAATATAGAAGCAAAGCAGGACTATGAGATGACTCAAGCAAGTGTTGATCATTTGCTTTCTGCTCGAGTTGTTGGAGAGTTTAGCTACACTATAAGCCAGAACAGCATATGTACAGAGAATGAAAGGTAAGAGTCCACACAAAGGAAACAGGCTAAATATTGTACCAATATTGAAATATGGTTCAGGGTTAACACAAGAAAATCTGACCATAGAAGCGAAACTACAGAAAACATATCCAATCACAGGTTGACAGTAAACAAGACTGTCTGCTACTGATATAACATAACCAACTACAGCAATACCAATGAGCCAGGAGAGAAAAATAAGCCAGAATGTTTGTGAATTAGATATAATGCTGTGGTATCTTAAAGGAAGCCTAATGGCAATAAGTCGATCTATAGCCATTAATGTCAAAGCCATACACTCTGTCAAATCTCCAAGGTGATAGAAGAATGTTCTTGAGATACAGGAGTAATAAGAAACAGTATTAATCTCGGCAAGCAGCACTGAGATCATGGTTGTGCAGCAGGTAGAAGAGTACATCACATCCACAACAGCTAGATTACAGATTAAAATATACATTGGTTTGTGCAAACGTCTGTCGGAAGAGATGATACACAGATTGATCGCATTCCCAAGCAAAATAAACATGTACGAGATTAAGATCAGGACTCCAAGCAGCTTTTGATTCTGCAGTGAATCAAAACCAACAATTATAAAGCTTTCTACATGTTTTACAGAAAAATTATCGTATCCCATTTTAAGTACCAATACAACTGTAAAGTGCAAATACAGACCATTAACATGAAAAAAGGTGTATCACATTCCCAACATATGCAGATATGCACAGAAACAAAGCCCAGCAAAAGAAAAAAGGCAGAAAGATGCACAAAGTCTCTGCGAAGTACAAGTGATGAAAGCTATGAAAGTTGAGATATTGTCTTATCAGAAGTACAAAAAGCATTTCATTCATTCTTAAGGAAATGTTTAATGTTCTTTTCACCCAGTTCAACTGATGGTTCATGATCTTCCTTCTTTTATATGTTACCACAAGGGTGGGGCGTTTCTTGGGACCGAGAATACAGGAATTGAGATCACCCCTTATTGGGAAGTCTAGAGAACACTACCCTAAAATAAATGCTTGAATTTTGTGCTCTCTTGAGCTGTGTAGTTACTTGTTTCAGCCAAAATGTACTTCAAAATGTAATTGTGGTACACTCATAGATATAGTGCCATGGGTAGTGTGGGTCTAGCTCCACTGCATCACATGAAAAGAGTGTGGTAAGCCACCAGGATTTATAACCAGTGTACCAATTTGCACCCAATTTCAAAAGGCACACTTTGTTTCAGTCCAACTGCACAAATCAAGTCCCATAAAAACATTTATAAGTGAATTTCACCGGTTCTCTTATCCAAGCCTGCCTAGCAACACTAGCATATGTGGCAAGTTGAGGGAATGCGTACCAGGATAGCTGTTCAAGTCCAGGAATGGAAGCTGCCAGATTCTTGACTCCAAAATATGCTTACAGTCTAGCAGATTACAATCCGATCGACCCGAATTTTCATTGTGTTTATTGTGCTTTGACCCGCCTCGAGTGACATCGGATTTGGTTTTTGCAAGACAGCGACCAATGAAAGCTGGCTCTTTTGACGACATGCAGAGGAGGTAGCTCCCTGTAATCAGTCACCAACTGTATAAACTGCTCCGAATCCATGATTTTTTCTATGTGTACTTTGAATTCTCTTCTGTTGCTGTATTGTTCTTGCTCTTCTTCTTTCCCGTTTGGCGCTGTGAGCGTCTGTCAGAGCACAACCACCATCTTCAAGCAGGGAGCATCAATATTTCCTTAATGCAGATGAAAAGTACCCTGCTGAGAAGTCATCAGAGATTCCTGCAAATCCCAATTTGGCTCAATGTAAACAGGCCTTAAATTTGAGAGAATTGGGGAACTGGGATTTTAGGCAGATAGCTGGCTGCTTTAATGGGAGGGTGTGTTAATAATAGAGGGTGATTACACGTCTCAGTCTCCCTAGGAAAGTCTACGCTATGGTACCGGAGAGGATAATCCATCCAACAGTCAAACTTCAGATTCAGAAGGAACCATGCAGTGTTAGTCTTGGTTGTCAGTAAGGCAGTAACCTGATCTTCGGAACTGATCTTAAGCTTTGCTCTCTGATTAGCTAATATTTGCATTTCCATGAAGCTCTGGAAATGTCAGGAAATGCTTTGCCATCCCTCCCCTCTCTCAGCATTTTCCCATTTGGTGAAGTGAGTGGTTGTATGATGCTGAGGGAGCATTTCTCAGCATCCAAATAACCCTATTTATGTTTTGTTTTCCATCACTGCCTTGAAGGGTGTACAATCGTTTCAAGAGTCAGTGGGCTTGTGGTATTTTTTAGTTCAAATAAAAGGATATCACATACAGACAGAACAATGATAGTTCAAGTTCAAGTTCGTTTAATTTATATAGTGCTTTTCACAACAGACATTGTCTCAAAGCACCTTTACAGTAAACCAACAAGTTTAAACTCAAAAATGAGAAAAAAATTGATTAATAAGTGGTGTGTATGTCCCTTATGAGCAAGCCTGGGGCGACTGTGGCAAGGAACCGGACTCAAAAGGGGAACCCATCCTCATTTGGGTGACAACAGCAGTGTGATTTATATAAACTATGGTATAAACAGATATTATAGTATAAACAGATGATAACTGTGTTAGGTGTAGTCAGGAAATGATCTTTCTGAACCAGTTGGTGAGCCTAAGAGCCCTGCATCTGATTGAGGCAGACCCAACCCAAGGAGTGTGTTGTCCGGCTTGGTCTCTTAGGCTCTACGTTGACCACAGTCTTGATATACATGTTTCATAGCAGCTCTATGTTTGTTTTCAAGGTCAGCAAAAGGGAAATACTGTCTCAAAACAAAGGCTGGCCAACTTATTTAGTAGAGGCCTTTAGCACATACAGCGTGCAATATCCCATGTCCTCTCCAGTTGAGGGCTCACTCCACTAGAAGCATTGCTACATTGCGGATGTTGATGTGAAGAGGACATTTCTGGCAGACATTTGCAAAGTTGCTGATTAGACTGCACTGTTCTGCCAGTGCTAAGTTGTGGCAACAACTGAGAGGTTTCATTGCTCTACATTTATTACATGTTGCTGTTTGAGCTCCTTCCATCTGACTGGAGTGGATCAATCATGGTTGCTAGGCCCTGTATGGTTTTCATCTTCCCACTGCATCTTGATTGTTGGCATCTACCCCATTCTCCATCTCCATTTGTGGCTTTCAAATAAGTGGCAGTCAACCCTTTGGGTCTTATGCGGACTTGTTAAACCCTCCCAGTAATGAGCGAGGGTGCCCTCCTTGTTATATCGCTCTTAGAGGATGTTGAATCAACTTCCCATGTTGAGAATAGGGCCACCCTAGGGCAGAAGAAGAACCCATGGAGGTTTTGTCAGGCATTGTGTTTTAGTAACTAACCTTTGTACTTTATGCTTTTGAAGGTTTCCCAAAGTGCACTCAAGTGACAAACTGAAAAGGAACGTCTTTGGTTATTTGAGTAACCCATGTTTCCTGAAGAAGGGAATGGAAACAGGAAAAAAGACTTGTCCTCTTGCTTCAAATGTCATGGGTAGTGTGGCATCTGCACAATCAAAGTGCTTTCATTGGCAAGAGAAGATTGCCTGTTCAGGCAAGCATTCTCAATCATTCGACATGCATATTGCTATTAAATAAAAAGAGTGAAAAATATGTAGTGCAAAAATTGTACTACTTTCATCTCACAAAGGCTTTTATTAGGATTCACAAGTTGCAGAGCAAAACTATGCATTAATAGTGCAGTAAATGTTTTAAAAGCAAACATAACACCAGATTTTATGTCGCTTGTAATTTTGCTACTCATACAAACATACACATGAGAAATTTAAATCAACTTATTTTTTTGGCAAAATACTGTAATTTGTACAATAAGCAGAACAAACATTTTCCCTCTTTTAACTTATTTTAACGCCTGAGAACCAAAACTGTTTATTAAATCTCATTCAAAAGCACTCAGAAAAGCAATATATCAAAATACAGCATTAAGCAGGAAAGTGTTTTGAAAATAAATCTCAGTTAAAACTATTAGGTGCAACTTTCTTTTGGTAAATCACGTCCAATAACCGTTTCCTAATTTCTTTAGTCCTGGTGCAATAAACAGTAGGGTTTATCATGCAAGGAATTGTAACGGATCCTATCAAAATAGCATTTCTCTCTGTTAATGTCAGCACAACTCCTATTCTGGTCAACAATATATAGACAAGCTTAGGAATATAGAAGCTAAGCAGCACTATGAGATGACTTGAACAAGTGTTGAACATTTGCTTTCTGCTAGAGTTGCTGGAGAGTTTAGCCACACTATAAGCCAGAACAGCATATGTGCAAATAATAAATGGAAACAGTCCACACAATGGAGCCAGGCTATAAATTGTAGTGATGTTAAAATAGGAATCGGGATCAGTAACACAAGAAGCTCTGACTAGAGAGGAATAACTACAGAAAACATATTTGATAACAGGCTGACAGTACGGGAGATTGTCTGCCACATATATTAAATAACCAACAGCAGCAAAACTAATGAGCCATGTGAAAAAAACAAGCCATACAATTCGTGAATTAGTTACAATGCTGTGGTATCTTAATGGAATCCTGATGGCAATGACTCGATCTAATGCCATTAATGTCAGAGCCAAACACTCTGTTAGATCTCCAACATTATAAAAAAATGTCCTTGAGATACAGGAGTAATAGGAAACGGTTTTAATCTCAACCAGCATCACAGAGATCATGGTTGTGCAGCAGGTAGAAGAGTACATCACATCCACAACAGCTAGATTACAGATTAAAATATACATTGGTTTGTGCAAACGTCTGTCAGAAGAGATGATACACAGATTGATCCCATTCCCAAGCAAAATAAACATGTACGAGATTAAGATCAAGACTCCAAGCAGCTTTTGATTCTGCAGGGCGTCAAATCCAGTGATTATAAAGCTTTCTACACGTTTCACAGAATTATTGTCATATCCCATTTTAAATATTTAAAACCCTGTGACCAAGGATGAAAACATAAAGTCAACCAGAAACTCAATATATTCAAACAAGCACAGGAAAAAAGCTCCCAAGAAGGAAAATGGCAGAAAGATGCTCAAAGTCTCTGTGAAGTACAGGTGATGGAAGTTGAAAAGGTTTAAGTAGAGCTTTAACAACAATACAAAAAGTGTGTCATTCATTCTGAAGAATGCAAAAAGTTTATATGTGAGGGGGATTATTTGTCACCCCCTCAATTAAAAGTCCAGATAAATGACCCTGCAAGGTGTGTAATGACCCTTGTATCCAGTGCAAGTGAAGGATTTGAGGGAGCCTTGGCCTTTTATATGTTTATTTTAGGATTAGCATCACTTAGCGTCATAGAAACAGAATATAGACAACTTGTTTTTCAAATACAGAAATGCACAGGAAGGGGAGGGGGTCAAATCATGGTCCCGAGTTTCATTAATGTATGTAAAGACATGAACAGTATGCCTGGTTAAACAACTTATTTTATTTTTGTATCAGGTCCTCAAAGCCCCGAAACATAAGGGGTGCCATTTAAACCATTGCCTCAATAGATGACCTGGCCAAGCTGTATCCACAGGGCAGCCCTCAAACTGAGGGTCCTGAGAGAGCACACTACATCTCTGGAGGAGGAAATGGATCTAATGAAGTTGGTGTTTGAGACCCCTCTGACACAGAAATGGCCCAAATCGGTGCAGACAAGTGGTACCGGGGCTACTCCTACCCTAACTCTTCCTGAATGTGGGCAAGGCATACTAGAGGATGCTACTGGTGTGAATTGTGTGGGTAAGAGCAACGGAGTGGCAGGGCTACAACAAGCACTCACTCAATCCCCCATTACCTACAACGTGATGCTGTCAATCAACTCTCAGAGATATTTCGATATATTTACAAATTTCAAAACTCCCTAGAGTGATGCATTGCTGGTACTTGAGATCAATTTGGCTGAAATAGACAACATAGAGGTAGGGGTGTCCCAATTCATAGGCGCAAATTTCAAGTCTGCACATTTTAGTTCCAACCTTGTTTAATGTGTTTAATGGACATTGAACCTAAAATTTGCAGGAACGGCTATGAAATGCCAGTACTTTTGGACAGAATCATTTCAACTTGAGAAAAATGGACCTCTGGTGTGCCCTTTCATTTATCCCCAAAGCTTTTCCTTTTCTCTAGGGTCCTTATAGTAAACAATTAATTGCTGAGCAGTTAAGTGATTCAGATCCCAGAGCACAAATGCTTTAACAGAATCAGTAACTGATTATTCAGTTGGGAATGAAAAGAAAATTAATGGGAATATTATGGTTATATAATCTGTTGATATGATTATGTAATAAACTGTAATATAATGAATATATAAACATTTCCATGAAGACAATTTCTTGTAATTCTATAATTATGACATAATTCCCCTTATTACGAACAAGAGCACAGTGTTTAGTCAAAAGAAACAACACTGACCAAATAATCTGAAGCATATTCAACAAAGATGACAGAAATATAAAAAAAAAACATTTGTGAACATAAATTAAATTGTCCTGAATGTTTTGCTGAATAAGAGCCTCAATAAAGAAGTCTTTTCAAAATAAAAGCTCTAATATTCTATGTACTTTAAATGATGACCCTAAATGACCCTTCCTAAACAAAGGGTGGTGTCTTGCTTTCTGTTGTTTTTCAAATCAACCTTCAAGTTATAATGTCATCAAATGTTTTCATGTGTGTACACTGAAAAGTCACTTGTTTTTTTCCACTAATGAGCACTGGGGCACCAAACGTTAATCTCTCAGGTTCCACATGGGGCTCTCCACAGACTATCTAGTTCAAACACAGTGCTATTAGTGGTATAATTAAGATGATACTAATTATGTTGTGTATTAGACACCTTTCAGAGATGATGCAACATGTGTTTGTCACACACATGACAAGAAATAAAAAAACATAAGCATTTTAAATAAACAACTTTATTTATCTTAGTAATACTGTCTGCCACTATAAGAAAACTTGACAATTAGAACCATCACAATGTAAAATGCTTGGAAAAAACAAGTATGCCTAATAAACCTGCTAAAACATCAATTTTCAAGAATATCTACATATGTTGAACTGTCTTTTTGAAAGGGACAAAGCTACAAAAAAATTTCCCGTACTGCTGTGATGTGAGTGGAATTGGTGTGAATGCATTGAATTATTTTTAGGCAAAAAAAAGTTATGACATTTAAAAAGTAAAATGCAAAATAATATGATTAGTGAGAAGGGCACCATGGTCCATTTGTGTGTTTGTATACACTGACCAGCAATTATTATTAGGTTCACCTGTCCAACTGCTCGTTAACACCAATTTCAAATCAACCAATCACGTGGCTGCAACTCTATGTATTTAGGCATGTAGACATGGCCAAGCCGATCTGTTGCAGTTTAAACCAAGCATCAAAATGGGAAAGAAAGGTAATTCAAGTGACTACTTGTCACTTGATTTTCCACACAACTATTTGTTTACAGAGATTGGTCAGAAAAAGAGAAAAGAGCTGATCGAAAGGCAGAGTAATGCAAATAACCACTTGTTACAATCGAGGCCTGCAGAAGAGCATCTCTTCATTCAAGCCATAAGGTGGATGGGCAACAGCAAAGAACACCAAAGAAAGCCGCCATAAAAAACAATCCTTCATTTAAAGTTGCCCTGTTTCTGTGAATGTGTAAGTGTGACTCATAGCCAGATGTATTAAATTAAGATAAATGCCATTTAGAGTAATACCACTGAAACTAATTAGCTTGTTTCCCTTCAGTTAAAATACTTTTTTAGTTTTTCTTAATAATGCATTTTAAGAATGGGCTAATATGAAGCTATGCAGTCAAAACATAAAGCCATGTTTTGAGCTCAACAACTGACCAGTCAGTGATCATTAAAGTTGTGTCACGCTTTTCGTTCTTGTCAAAGAAAAGCATCACCTTGGCCCAGTAAAGTCTGCTTTTAGAACCTCACCTGAATTTGTATGACGCAAAAAAACATCACTTAAGAATAAAAAATGCCTTTTCCCTTCAACATTAAACAGTTCTCACTACTAGAACACCATCAACATCAACCTTTTTAAAGTGATCAACTTATTTCACAATTATGTACAACATCTCAGAGGCTCAGCCAGTGTAGCTGAACCCAACACTCCTGAATTGGTCAGTACCGTTCTACGATTGGTCAGCTCACACTGGAGACTTCAGACAAATATTTCTTAAGGATATATAATTCAGTGTTGACAGCTTTGAGGAAGTGCCTTCACTTCCAGTGACCTAAATGTTAGTGTAACACTTGCTGTCTTTTCTTTTGACAGATTTGTAGTGATGGGTTTACCTTTGAGGTATCTTATTCTGACAGATTATTGCTAACAATCTTTGCTATGGACACTATATAAGCTATATGGACACATACAATATTTTTGATGACGACTGCCCTTATATGTTTTTAAACAGTTTAATGAAGATAATACTTATCACAGACTTTGCTAGAAAAAGCACCCCTTCCTGTGAAATACACCCCCTGGCATAATCGACAGCTAAACAAAATTAAAAGTGATGTTTGCTTCATTGGATTTCTTTGTTGTTTTAAATACCATTTGTCTAGAATTACCCATTTTATTTTGTGTGTGTTTGTTTGTGTGTTTGTTTGTTTGTGGCTTTTTCATGATCATTCAAGAATTAACAATTTAACTGAATTTTATTTATGCAAGCCGAATACAACAGGGGTGCTTTTCCGAGCAGGGTTAGGGTTAACTTAGCAAGCAAACAAAGCGAGGTGCCTCCCTTCACTTACGATTACTGTATTTACACATTTGCTTCTGTGAATTAATCAGGATAGATCTGACAAGTCTCTAAGAGCAACACACACAAATAAGCCTCAAATTTCTGGACCAATGGCACCTCTGTATCTCTTCCTCAAGCAAGAAGATCAGGTTTGGAGTCAATTTCGAAATGCAGAGAATGAGCAGCAGAATTGAAATTCTTTGAAACAGGTCGAAAACACAAAATACGGGTGGTTTTTGAAAAGCCTTTGTATCACTCCCTGAACATGCTTAATATGGGTTAGTAGGTCTGGACAAAAAATCTAAATATTGTCTTAACAGACAAAAATATTCATCACATTGCACAAAATGTTGATAAGGGCTGGCGAATTACAGAGGCCGAATGGAAGAACACAGTATCCAAAGTGCCCGAGCAGTGTATTGAAAGCAGTCTTCCAGGCATCCCCCTCACAAATACAAATAAGGTGGTAGCCATTACACAAATCTAATTTGGGAAAACATTTTGGCCCCACGGAGATCAGGAGAAGAGGATAACGGTGCTTAACTATTGTCCATAATGATTAAAAACATGTTTAAAATGGCTGTCAATGAAGACCTGCTCCTTTCTGCCATAAGATGTCAGTCGATTAACTGCAAGATCCAGCACTTCCTATTATGCAGCACAAAGCAAAGGGTTGCCACTTAATTTTACATTTAATTTCTAAGAAGGACATGCATAGTTTTATACCAGCCCCCTTCAGTACTACAGGGACAACAACTAAACTAAAAGAACTAAAGCTCAAGAGAGTGAACTAATATAAATAATTCTGAACGTGGGCAGAATAATGCCTTTCTAGCAGATTTGGGGAAGGTAGAGTATATTTTTGGGCTTCCTCTTTTTTATCTAGAAATTTAACATTGATCACTGTACATTGAATAGTATTAAATCAACATCAATATACTTGGCTTTGTTAAAATAATGTTCTCTAATTATGCACTGATCTACAATGACGTGTTATTTACTGTATTCTTCACAGCAGTTCATCTAAGGTGGTGTAAAAATCATGCAACAGGCGTCTTCTGTGAATGAGACGTTTGTTCGTCCTGCAACGTTTTTCATCAGTGGTTTTTCTAATATGCCCCATGCAAAATACTACTTTGTGTTCTTGTCTATAGTGTACGCTGTGACTGTTTTGGGGAATTCATTCATCATGTGCATCATTTATTTAGCACGCCGTCTTCACACCGCCAAGTACATCTGCGTTTTCCATCTGGCCCTTTCTGATTTGTGTGGAAGCTCTGCTTTGATTCCAAAAATAATAGAAATGTTTTTATTTGATCACCAGGATATCTCATATGAAGCATGTTTGGCAAATATGTTTTCTGTGTACCATTTCATGAACCTTCAGTCTTTAACGTTACTTGCTTTAGCTTATGACAGACTGGTTGCTATCTGTTTTCCTCTGCATTATCATGCTATTGTAACCAAACCAGCAATGTTTCTGATCCTTGCTCTGATGTGGATTGTGTCTCTGACACTATTTTCTGTACTTGCTGCTTTGGTGAACAGAATCTCTTTTTGTGGGTCTAATGTACTCAAGAGTTATTTTTGTGATTATGCCCAAATCTGTGGACTAGCTTGTAGTGATATTTCGATAAATGTTCTGATGGCTAATATTACCTACAGTCTCCTGATTTGCGCACCCCTTGTTCTGATTGTCATCTCATATCTGTGTATTTCTCTGGCTCTACTCAAGATTGCTCAGGGGGCTGAAAGGCTCAAAGCCTTCAAAACTTGCAGCTCACATCTGATACTGGTAGCAATGTTTTATCTTCCGGTTTTAAGCAATATCATTGCATCAGCAACCACACCTTTGCATCTCAATGCCCAGCTGATTAACAATTCATTGACTCAAGCTATACCACCAATGCTGAATCCCATCATTTACACTCTGAAGACAGAGGAGGTCATGCAAGCTGTCAAAGATCTCTACCAAAGAAGCAAGGTGAACACACGCAGAAAAGATGAAATAAAATCCAGTAGATAAAATGAAATCAAATCTTGTGATCAATGCATGAATTAGAAAAAATATGTTTTCACCTAATGTTCATCACAGGCCGGGAAGCTAATTTACTTGTTAGCTGTGGACATTCAACTAACTTGTAACTGTATGTATGGTAGAAATTGTGTTGTAAATAGTTAATTTAACACTTTTTAAACTAAGAACTTGGCTTAGTGGCTAGGTGAATGTTTGCATTATTTAAAAATGTACAATAAATTAGTCAATCTAAATAAACCTTCAGTCAGTAAATATAAGTCATGTCAATTATTTAAGTTAGAACATGCATCAGAATACTGGTCACCTCTATTAGGCTGGTTTGTGAATATTATGTTACAAACAAAAATATGATATAATGTTATCAATACGAGATGTATTATAACTTTAAACAAGGCACTTTAAAAGAAACTCCAGGCTCATAGATTTACATTTGTATGTGTGGATTCATTCAACCACTGGGGGCAGCACTAAAGTTGTACACTAGGAGTATGTAATATTGGAGTGGAACCTGAGTGAGGAAGAGTGCTTGTTTTGTAGTTTTACAATAGTCCTCTTGTAAGTGATGTTTTTCCGGCTTGTTTACAGTGTTTTGGAGTTTCTAGGTGACATCTCCCAGTAACTCCATGATACATATGTTTTTTTATGTATTGTAGTATATTGTGCCATGATGTATTGTTACACACATGAAAGTGGAGTGGTCATGCATCACCTCGGCCTCTGGAATTCTGAAAAAGAATATTAATTTACAAAAAAAGATCTCCCTAACCCAAAGCAAACTCTTCAGCCTCAGATGCTGTGCGAATGGCTTTTCTTTTTGACATTTTGAAGACGCCGTGCAGAGAGATTTTCCTGCAAAGCACAAACCTAAACAGGTAAGCAGAGTGCTCGCCACATTCCTTGCCGACACTCCTCAACTGGCTCTGCATATTTCTCCCTCACTAGCTTCCCCTATCCTCTCCTTCCAAGGTACTTAACACTCCGGAAAATGAATTACTTTAATGTGACTGCTATACGTTGGTGGAGTGTCTTCCCGAGGTGCACCCCTAGCTGCCAATCATTTGCTGTTCCTGGTCTTCCTGGACTCAGAGATGGGTCATCTTCTGCTCCTTGAAATGAGATGTTCTCTCTAGCAGGTTGTAGGTCTTAGAAATCATGGTGATAATAGACTCCACTATCGTCTTCAGCTCCTGGTCATGTAGTGACCATCACCAAGTGTTTTTGGACAGCTGCTAGGATGTACTTGTTTTTTTTTTCATTTACACAAAGTACGAGCTGTATTCTCCACTTTGCTCTGTTGAAGGAGGTGGGCTGGGAAGGATATCATAAACAGGATAGATGAGTAATTTTATCCAGTAGGGCTTTGTGTTCCATAGCCCTCTAAACTTTTCTCTACATGGTATCTTCCCATATGGTCTATGCTCCCTGTTGCCTCAATCTCACCATATGACTTGCACTCCACTATTTGACTCCAGCCCAAACTTCATTCAGGATCAGGTCCTGCTTCTCCTTTGCTCCCATTCTTCGGTAGTATGATACTCTGTGGTTCTTTGATTTCTCTTGCAACTACAATCTCCTTCTTAAGGCCACTGGTTGGCAGTATTAGTTTATTACTGTTCCCATAAAGGGAAATTCTGCTCAGGCTTCTTGTCAAGCCCAACAACTGTCTAAGGTAATTGCCAACCTTCCTCTAAACTTCTCCCATGTTGGAAATTTGGAATTCAGAAATGAGCAATATCCACATATCCCAGGTAAGATGCCATGTTGGTAAAACCAGGATTCTAAACTTCCCTGGAAGGCTTGAATTTATCTGGCATCTTGGTCCCGCATGTTAATCTGTCGTAGCCTTGGAGAAGCAACATCCTGGATCTGTTGTCACTGTCAGATCTTCCATTAGTTCACTGATTTGGTCGGGAGATGGGGGTGATGGATTCCTGACTTAGTTTTGGTGCTTCTGCCTTTTGGCTCAGCAAATTTGACCTGCAAAAATACTGAAATTGTCCATCCAGTGATGATCCATTTTTCTTTGGGGATGGTTCTCAGATGTAGTTTTTGCTGGACATAGACCTCACCCTTTTTTTTTGCAATAATCTATGAATTCAATGGTCATTGGTACAAGACGTCTCTTCAATGCTACCTTCACTAGGTATGGAACCATATACATGGTGGTTGACCTTTCTTCCTTCGGAATCCATTCCCCTGCAGTTCTCCATTGTTGGGTGACTTTGCCCTTTCCGACAACTAGCTCTTTAGATGTTCCATAGACTGTGCAGAAACTTGGGACATCTCTAGTAAACCAGATAGCCTAATTTTTAGCTTTTTGGTGTTTAGCTCAGAGGTTGTTGTTATTGTAAGGGGGCTAATAAGGGATCTGCATTTGGCAAGTTCCTCCTACCAGGCTACATCACAATAGATCTCAAGCATCTATTTCCTCTTTTGGGAACTCAAGGTGCATGCACAGTGCTTCTGGCCAAACAGCTGTTAGGTAAACCCACATCATCAAGTTACTGGCTTGTGCTCCTCTCAGAGCCTTAACTTGTTTCGTTGGGATGTGAGATGTTTGATGGTTAGTCTACCACACTGCCACACTGATGCAGTTTATTGAGTGCTGCTTCTCCTTTTTTCACCAAACATCACATATTGGTGTATTCTCAGATAGTACTCTCATGGATTTGTGGTTCTCACATCAAAAGCACATGACACTTATTGTCGATTGTTGCCAGGTTGACTATCTGTTTGGTCATTTAGTTCATTTTAGTAAAACACCCATAAAATGTTGTGTTACTTCCTTAATACATACTCTATATACTCAAATGTGAATCACACTCTAAATAGGACGAAAAAATAACTTAACCCTACCTTACCCTACCTCAATGATGAGTGGGTTACATTCGAAAAACCATATGGATGTTGAGTATGCACCACTGAACGAATCCTTCTCCGATACGATTCATTCCTCTGAAGTCATATCAAAGATTTGCCCAAAATTAAGGAATTGTTTAAGAACAACACATCCCTACTTACAGTTTGATTCGTTTCCTGTGGCTCTAAGTGCTCAGAAATCACAAAATCTATGTTGCACAACATTATTATTCTGTTTTTAGTGGCTATGTAAGAATAAAAAGAATGTTTTAGTGAAGGTAAAATGTTAAAATTGGGCCACTGCTATTAATCTACTTGAACCCAAACTAAATTTATTTAAATTTTGTCGCTAACATCAAAAAATATGACAAAAGGGAGTATTATAATACATACAAAACAGCTGAATATACCCTTACTAAAATAATAAATTACCTGAAGGCTATGCAGTTTTCCAGTCCCTCCCTTCCTCCATTCTATTGGGAGAATAATTGCTTCATCAATTAAAGTCACAAGCTCTAGAGAGTGAAGTAATATAAATAATTCTGATAGCTGGTGAGATAATGACACTACGAGTGATTGGAGAAGGTATGATTTGTTTTGAAATTATTTAATACAAAAAGTACTTTCTTATTTGAAAAATGGTCTGTAATCTGTAATGCGGCTAAAACATTTGAATATTGACTTTTATGATATTTCCCAACAGTTCTTCATCGCAAGTTACTGATATCAGTGATAATGAGCTCCATGTCTCTGGATTCTTCTTCAAATGAGACGTTTATTCGTCCTGCAACGTTTTTCATCAGTGGTTTTTCTAATATGCCCCATGCAAAATACTACTATGTGTTCTTGTCTATAGTGTACGCTGTGACTGTTTTGGGGAATTCATTCATCATGTGCATCATTTATTTAGCACGCCGTCTTCACACCGCCAAGTACATCTGCGTTTTCCATCTGGCCCTTTCTGATTTGTGTGGAAGCTCTGCTTTGATTCCAAAAATAATAGAAATGTTTTTATTTGATCACCAGGATATCTCATATGAAGCATGTTTGGCAAATATGTTTTCTGTGTACCATTTCATGAACCTTCAGTCTTTAACGTTACTTGCTTTAGCTTATGACAGACTGGTTGCTATCTGTTTTCCTCTGCATTATCATGCTATTGTAACCAAACCAGCCATGTTTCTGATCCTTGCTCTGATGTGGATTGTGTCTCTGACACTATTTTCTGTACTTGCTGCTTTGGTGAACAGAATCTCTTTTTGTGGGTCTAATGTACTCAAGAGTTATTTTTGTGACTATGCTCCAATCTGTGGACTAGCTTGTAGTGATATTTCGATAAATATTCTGATGGGTAAAATGTCCTACGGCCTCCTCATTTGCACACCCCTTGTTCTGATTGTCATCTCATATCTGTGTATTTCTCTGGCTCTGCTCAAGATTGCTCAGGGAGCCGAAAGGCTCAAAGCCTTCAAAACTTGCAGCTCACATCTGATACTGGTAGCAATGTACTACCTCCCAGTTTTAAGCAATATCATTGCATCAGCAACCACACCTTTTCATCCAGATGTTCAGATTATTAACAATTCCTTGACACAGGCTATACCACCCATGCTGAATCCCATCATTTACACTCTGAAGACAGAAGAGGTCTTGGAAGCCATTAAAGATTTGTACAGAAGAAGCAAATTCAATAGAACTAGGGATAGACAGATCAAATGCAATACAATACAATACAATTAGATCAGAAAATGGCAAGATGACGATGTTTCCATGAATAATGAACTAGTGGTGTTTAATAAATATGTTTTAACAGACCTTTTTGGCTTGATTTTTAATAGAAATGAGCAGAAATTGTTTTCTTTTAAATGTAAAATTTCTGTGTCCTTCATACTCCAAGATGTACAACATCTATCATACTGCTGTGTGTTGCAATGGACTGTAACTAAAAATCACATACTCTATCGCAACATGGCAGGCAAAAAGAGCTTGTGCCAGAGGGCCCTAGACGTATTGCATACTTGGTTAACTTGCAGAAAATTGACTGTTACAGTGCTCAATGCACTGAGAAAATGCTTCATTCAAGGCAATATTGACCCAAAACATACCAAAAAAAATACTTTTGATACAGGTTTCAGTTAGAACTCAGTACACACTAACAAAGAGAGAAAACAAATTCAATTTGAGTGAAAATAGTTCAAGGTTTTATCTGGAAAATTCTGCACGATCCAAAATTGATAGCAATATCTTTATAACGAGGGTTCTAAAAATGTTAAGTGCTAGGACTTTAATTTCTCTGGATCGAACAGGTCTTCCATAAGTGCTCAGATGTAAGGAGGGTAGGCTGGCGGAAAGCTGGCTAAATTTTCACCTCATTTAAAATTATTTCAGTTGGCCAGATTCTGAATATGTGGAACCGATGTGTACAATTAAATTCAAAGAGCTAATTTTCTTTGTGGTTCTATTTTCAATACTAATCAACAAGTATTAAGTCTAGGGGAGCCACCAATTCTTCCCACCTCCAAACACACCCCACCAGTCACAAACATCCATACAGGGCAATGTGGGTGAAGTGGCTTGCTCAAGACCACAATGGCAAAATGGACCTGGCAGGAATCGATCCTCCAACCTTCTGGTTATAAGATGACTAACGTTCTAAAAATTCTAAACTATTCTTAAACAAGACAGCATTAGATGTCACTAGATCAGAACGGTTCCTATTTCACAGCCAGCATTAATAAACAAGCCTCCAAAAGGCATTTAGGACACTACAAATAACTGGTTGGATAAGAAGAATTTTCAACTCCGATTTAACAAAGTACTGGAAACATTCCTCAGAGAATTTGGTTCATATTGACATGATCGCATCACGCTACTGCTGCCAATTTGTCAGCAGCACATCTATGATGTGAATCTTCCATTTCACCACATCCCACAGGTGCTCAACTGGATTGAGATCTGGTGACAGTGGAGGACATTTGAGTACAATAAACTGACCAGTCTGAGATGATTTGCGCTTTATGACATGGAGCATTTCCTGTTTGAAGTGGCATCAGAAGATGGGGACATTGTGGTGATAAAGGGAAGGACATGGACAGCAGCAATTCTAAGAGAGGCTGTGGTTTTGACACATTGCTCAATTGCTACTATTGGCCCCCTCCTAGAACCGCCACTTTATCCTGGTGGAGGGATTTGTGTCCAAGAATAATCGTAGGAGGTATGTTGTTTGGGGTTATATGTTCTTGGTAGGGTCTACCAAGGCAACCAGGTTCTTGGTATCAGTCCAGACAAAGAGTGGATCAAAACCCTCGATGATAAATGAAACATTACAGCCTGTGATGTTGCCCGGTATGGTGCAACTGGAGCCCCACCCTGAAGCCAGGCCTGGGGTCGGAACTTGTATGCTACCTCTTGGTGGCTGAGCCTTACCACATGGGGGCCAGCTGGGCTCAGCCTGAAGGAGCAACACTGGGTCATAAGGAGCCGAGGCAAAATTGAATGGGTTGCAGTCAAAGGCAGGCAGGGACATAAAATCTAGTTTTAGGGACAAGGAATATCACCTCACTGGGGGGTAAAGACCCAAGCTTGTGAAGGAAGCTGAGCAGAACCAAGTACAGATAGTTGGGCCCACCTCTGTACGTAACCTGAGGTCTGGAACCCAGTCTCTTGAGAAGGGCTGGTCTTTCCACCACCTCACATTCTGAGAGGTTTCCCATGCTGGTGGGCTTAATTATAGCCCCTCAGTATAGTTTTTATGAACAAGAGCGCTGCTTCCCTGTGCCTTTGTGTCAGGGATAGGTCTCTTACTGTTATTTGAGACCGAACGACAGTGCAGAGTACCAGGCTTTTTTGGGCCACCACCACCCACCCACGTGAACCGTTGATATAAGGCAGGATGGATCCATGCTTTCATGTTCTTAACGCCAAATTCTGACCCTACCATCTGAATGTTGTAGCAGAAATCTGGACTCACCAGACCAGGCAACATTTTTACAATATTGTATTGCCCAATTTTGGTGAGCCTGAGCAAATAGTAGCCTGAGTTTCCTGTTCTTAGGTGACAGGGGAGGCACCCGGTGTGGTCTTTTGCTGCTGTAGCCCATCCACCTCAATGTTCAACGGGTTCAGAGATGCTTTTAAATCACCTTTCTTCCCCATTCTGATACTTGGTATTAACTGCAGCAGATCGTTTTCATGTGACTGCCTTGTTAGAAATTAGTGTTAACCGGCAGTTGGACAGGTGTACCTAATAAAGTGGCCTGTAAGTGTTTTTATGTAATCATTCAAAAGACTGAAGAAGACTGTTCCGAGGAAGAATTTCTAGAAACATTCTTTAAAAATATGGTACATTTTATGTCATTCTCTTGAAGTGGAAAGAAACCGAGAATTTTTCTTTCCTTGGGCACAATCAGCAGCAGAAATCAAATTATTTTTGGTCTCACTGTACGTCAAAATTATTCTTTTATTTCTATGAATTACTACTAAATGAAGCATTTACTGTAAAATTGTGTTGTGTATTTCATCAGTAGGTATACTCCAACCCCTTCTTCCTGAGGCCCACCGGGAGAAAGGTTACAGCATGAAACTGATATAAATATGTCTCCCACAGTAGGTCGAATAATGGCCAGCAGTGAGCTGTGTTTAAGGTACAGTATTAATCATGTACTGCCTTTGCTTCTGTTTATCAATTCATTCTTGTTAAAGACTATCTCAAATGTTTGAAAAGTACACCATTGTTTTATTTATGTTTCTTGTCACAGGTGATATAAGAAATCTCCCGCGCTCCATGGCTTCAAACACTTCGGAAAACCTGACGTTTGTTCGTCCTGCAACGTTTTTTCTCAGTGGTTTTTCTAATGCTCCGCAAGCGAAATACTACTTTGTGTTCTTGTCTATAGTGTACGCTGTGACTGTTTTGGGGAATTCATTCATCATGTGCATCATTTATTTAGCACGCCGTCTTCACACCGCCAAGTACATCTGCGTTTTCCATCTGGCCCTTTCTGATTTGTGTGGAAGCTCTGCTTTGATTCCAAAAGTCATTGATTCATTTTTGTTTGACCACCAGGATATCTCATATGAAGCATGTTTGGCAAATATGTTTTTTGTACTGCATTTCATGAACCTACAGTCCTTTACACTACTTGCTTTAGCTTATGACAGACTGGTTGCTATCTGTTTTCCTCTGCATTATCATGCTATTGTAACCAAACCAGCCATGTTTCTGATCCTTGCTCTGATGTGGACATTTTCGCTCATATTTTTCTCTGTGTTGGTATCATTCGTCAACAAAATCTCCTTTTGTAGATCTAATGTGATTGATACGTATTACTGTGATTTTGCCCCAGTCTTCAGACTAGCTTGTAATGATAATTCAGTGCATGTACTTCTGGGAAGACTTTGTTTTGGTGTTTTGATTTGCATGCCACCCATCTTGATCTTCGTCTCATATTTCTGTATTTCTCTGGCTCTGCTGAAAATTGCTCACAGTCTGGACCGCATCAAAGCCATAAAAACCTGCACCTCACATCTTATCTTGGTGGCAATTTTCTATCTCCCAATTTTAAGCAATAATATTGCCTTTGCAACAACATATATCCATCCAAACGCCAGGTTAATAAACAACTCGCTGACACAGACAATCCCACCAATGCTGAACCCCATCATTTACACTCTGAAGACGGAAGAGGTGATGCAAGCTATAAAAGACCTGTTTAAACACAGCAGAGTTTATGCTAATATTGAAAAAAATGTGACGACTAGAAAAAGAATGACGTGAGGATGTTTAAAAGTGTCTTTTATATGACATTTAAAAATGTACTTTCACTGTAAATCTTTTTAACATTTATATTTAATCAAAGAAATCTTTAGTACAACTCACCGGCCATGTTATCTTATTATAATGAGATGCTCGTTATATTTATTGTGTTACTTGTGCAGTAAACATCATCACTGAAACATGCGCATTTTTGTTGATTTCTAAATGAAAGACAGTTTTAAATGAAGTTCTCAGTTTTTAACTTTCTAAATTATCTGTAAACATTAATTTTTCAAATAATTAAATTGGATGCGTGAAGTTTTCTAAATTCTCTGTGATGGTCTGTGACTTGTGACCTGTCCAGGGTGTGCCCCCACCTCTCGCCCAATGTGTGCTGGAGATATAAGCACAGAAAGACCCCCGTGACCCTGAAAAGGAATTAGCAAGTTGGAAAATGATTGAACTCGTATATCTTGCAAAATATACATATAAAATATATCATTGATTGTATCTGCTGAAATACAATGAAAAGAAGTACAAAGATGATTTATGTAAAATGCTTTAAAAACTAATGAAAATATATTGTTAAAGTAACATAAAAATGCTAAAAACATATTGATTTTTCAATGTATATTGTATAAACTGTTTTTAAAATGAAGAACATTTGAACAACAGAGTACTACTTGAGTCCTCGGAAGGTAAAAGTAATTGTTGACCCATTAAACAGATTACAAGATTTATTTTATTATAGGACATTTTTCTACAGTTAATGCGACTGTATTTTACATTTATCTAGGAGGAAAATTTAGCAGAAACCTGGATTAATTTGCAGTCTCTTCAGTACGGGGCTTTTTCTTTATACTACTTTACAATTTACTCTAATAAATGACATTTAAAACAGTTTTTTGTGGAAATGGTTTGTTTCATTTTTTAAGTACCCCAGCTTCTTTTTTAAACAAATATTTTAGATTGCAAAATAATTCCAAATTATGAGATGCAATTCAGTTTTAATGTTTTATAATGAAAATCAAAAGTTGAGACAAATTAAAAATCCATAAACCGCCAGAAAAGATCCAAAAATCTGTTTAAAACAAAAAACAGTCGAGCCCCTGTAAACTTTATACACTATTCCAAGAACTTTTTGAGCCAGGACTTTAAAAATATAAACCATATCACAGGTTTTTTACTTCCAAGTGTTATCTATTCTTTTCACCACTAGATGGCACCAAATTGGGGTCTGTAAAATGAAACTGAAAGACAATTGCACATTTTAATTTAAATTTCCTTGCAAATTATGTCATAACTCTTGTAATGTTTGTTTAAACAAAGTATATCATAACTAACATATTATATTTGAAATCTTAATGAAACAATATGATGGTTCCACTTCCTACTTTATTTTTAAACAGCCGTGACTGGCACACATACAGGTCGTGTGAAGAGACTTCTAAGGGTTAACTACATTTTCGTGCCACTTTTGTTTGTAAGAAAACACTGTAAAGCATAAAAAGTGTATCAAAAGAGTAAGTCAAAAATTAAAAACTTTAGTTTAAGCAGTGAATCATGCATTATTAACCTTTATAGCAAGTCAAAGGTAAAAAAAAGAACTTTCTCAGTTAACGGGGGCATGACAACCTTGACGTCAGACTTAAGAATCGGATGAACTGTTGGTCAAACTGTTGGTCAAACCGCATAGAAACGTCAAACTGACCCACACTTGTGGAGGTTACCAGTCAAGAAAATACCAACAACTGTGTGCGCTGAATTTAAACCCTAGAAGGGGTTAAAATTACCTTTGGTACAATGCCCAATGAAAATAAATGGAAAAGGGTAACATGACTCCCTAGCAACTAAACTTTTTACCCTAGCAACCAAAATGACAACTCTGTCTCAGATTTAGTGAATGACGAAGACATGGTGGTTGGTTTAAACAATTAGTAGTGAAAGGGAACATTATGTCACTGACCCGTCCATAGCAACCAGTGTTTAACATAGGAACCAATTTTGCCAACTCAGCTTTGGAAAATGATAGACACATAGGGGTTGGTTTATTTAAATCATTGAGACATTCAGAACAATATATTAAGTCACCGGCCCTTAACAACCAGATTGTTTACCATAGCAACCAATTTGGCCTATCTCTATCTCAGCTTAGGAATATCATAGAGACATACGGTTGGTTTATGTTGCTCATAGTGACATTATTACTTTTATATCGCACTTTTACAGGACAACAAAGTTTGTTTACATAGTTAAGTAACCAATCTTTAATTGGAAAATCATGGAGGCACGGGGGTAGATGTTGGTGACATTTAAAAACACACAAAAAGGGGTTAAATAACAAATTTACACTTAAGTCATTATTGCCTGGATGACAGAGGAGTGGCACTGTTGCAAACAGGAGGTGGGAGACGTTCTTGACGCATTGGTAATCAGCATATAAAGCCACAGGTCTGGGCAATCCTTCCTAAGATCTTCCTGTGAGTACAACACGCTGATTTTATGTAATATCTGTATTACTGCATTAAGTTCTTTTCATCCGCTTTTCAGAATGAAATAACATCAGGAGACATGGATCAGGAACGCACAGAGAACAGGAACGTTTCCTTCCTGTCTGCTGGATTATCTGGTATACCCCACACGAGATACTATCACACATTCCTGTTAACTGCTTACCTTGTCTCTTTTATAGGAATCTCTTGTCTTGAGTTGATAAAAATGATGCGAAATTGTATTTTTATCAACATTGTTGTTACCCCTCAGCAACTTGGGAATCCGATGATGGCATATGGATTGTGTATGAATCTGCTATTGTCAGTATCTCACACAGACAGCTTTATAGTCGTGTGTTTATCCCTGAGATCTAACTATGTGCTTGAGACCCCAAAATCAAAGCTTGTAGCCATGAATGCACCACTGCACTTCAGTGTCACACCTATTCCTTTGTTCTGCCTCGGGAAAATTTATCCAAAAGTGCGATCCTCATGTTTCCAGGTTTTTTTGTTGTTGTTTTGACTGTGTTCAGAATCGTACCCCCGCTGAGCACCGGAGCCACAGGGACATGTTCTGCTCTTTTAGAACTAGGTGAATGTTTTTCATTTGCTCATACATATTGATTCTGATCTGTATCAGGGTCGAAAATATTCCTTCTCTGAGCTCTTCTCATCAAAAACGTGTCGCACAATAATCTAAAAAACTGATGAAAATGCAGAATTTAGAGTTTCGATGAAAAAAGTGACAATAACTTAAGTGTAAATCATCTGTATTTGGGCAGTTTATACATATAAATGAATTTAAACTTCAAATATCATCCCTGAAATTATTTATTGTGCATTTGTAACACAAATAACACAAACCTGATTGTCTGTGTGTCACATAAAAAAGTTATTAGATATAGTAGAATGCTACCAAAGTAAAATGTTTGATCCAAACATTAAAAAAATGTCATATGGGGTGACATTTTTGACACAATGTTGTCAAAAAACTGTGTAATTTAATGTTATATTATTTACAATAATAACGGTTATTAATGTAAAACTCAATAGAACCCAAAGTAATTAGTATTAACAAGGTTCTCAAGTAATTTATTTAATGTAGTCATGAGGTTTAAGAGAGTTTATTGAACATATTTAGAAAGATTCGAGGAGCGATGTCCTCCTTTACTTTATGATTTTTCAAAAAATAAACCAAAATTTTGCACAAAAATGTTAAATATCAAAGCATTCATGATTAGAATGTTTGAGGAAGTGAGTAGAGGAAAATTTGTATTCCATTTTCACTCTACATGAAAATATAAAGTAATGCTTTCACGTCACACACCACATGAAAAATTAAGACATTAGTGCAGCAGTGACAGAAATCAACACAACATCTAAAAGAACAAACATTAATTTTCAAATTTAAGAGTAAGAACTACACAAAAAAGTTATTTCAGGCATGACATTTGAAGTAAAAAATATTTTTTTTGTTATATGACTTACATATATAAGATTTTGATAAAATTTCAGCTTTTTTCTTCTTTTTTTTTGCTGCACCAGTGTCTTAAATCGTCATATGGTTTGACGTGAAAACTATGACAATTGAGCTCAAATTATTTTTCTTACTCACTTCAAACATTTTAATCAGGATTGCTTTTATATTTAACTTTTGCGTGTGAAAATTTGGTATATTTTGGTTTCTTTAGGACCTCCTCTGAAAGTCATCATGAAAAGGAAGCCATTGTTTGTCAAATCTTTCAAGATAAAGTCTCTTAAACCTTGTGACAACTGATAGAAATTACTTGAGAACCTGCTCATACCAATTTCCTTGCATTTTATTGATAGTATCATGAAAAAATAATTTTTTTACATTTGAACCAAAAAATCTAAGTAGAAATTATAATATACAAAACAATTTGGTAGCAATTTACTACATCTTATCAGAATCTAAAAATATTTCGTTAAACATATTACTTTTTTATCCCTTTAAGACACACGAACAATCAGAATTGTGCTATTTGTCATCCACCCATTTAAAAAAATACTGTTTGTGTTACTTGGAGCATGAAATCCCAATCATCTGCATAAATCAAGCATTGCGTGAAACTTGCATGTAAATGTCCAATAAATACCTGTTTTTATTGTGTTTTTCTCAATGACTATGAACTAAAAGCAGCTGTTTATCGCAGGTAACACGTCCGCTGCTTCCGCGTCAAGTCCAGTGATCTTCATCATCAGTGGTTTTACCAACATGCCACACGCAAAATATTACTATATGTTCTTGTGCTTCGTCTACGTTGTGACTGTGTTGGGGAATGTATTCATCATGTGTGTGATTTATTTGTCTCGCAGGCTTCACACGGCGAAATACATTGCTGTGTTCAATCTGGCCTTTTCTGATCTCTGCGGAAGCTCAGCCGTGATCCCAAAGCTCATAGACATGTTTTTATTTGATCACCAGGCCATCTCTTATTTGGAATGTTTGGCGAATATGTTTTTTGTGTTTCATTTCATGAACATTCAGTCTTTAACGTTGCTTGCTTTAGCTTATGACAGACTGGTTGCTATCTGTTATCCTCTTAAATACCATGCAATTATTACCAAAAAATCAATGTCGCTCATTCTAGGCACAATGTGGCTGTTTTCCTTGGTTTTATTTGCTATCCTTGTGGGTTTGGTCAATAGACTCGTATTTTGTGGATCCACTGTGATCAATAGCTATTTCTGTGACCACGGCCCCATCATGAGCCTTTCTTGTAATAGTAATTTCATAAATTATATGATATCTGTAGCTTTATTTGGATTTCTGATTTGTTTGCCGGTGCTTCTGATAACCCTCTCATACTGTTGCATCGCTGCAGCGTTGTTCAAGATCGCTCATGGAGCGGATCGCTTGAAAGCTATGAAAACATGCACCTCGCATCTCGTGCTGGTGGCAATATTTTACCTCCCCATTTTAAGCGTTAATGTAAAATCCATCTCAACATCCATTGATCAAAACTCCCGGATATTTAACAACTCTCTCACACAAATCATCCCACCCATGCTGAATCCCATTATTTATACTTTAAAGACAGAGGAGGTCATGCAGTCCATCAAAGATCTGTACCAACGACGCAAAGTGAACACTGTAAAAAATCCCAAAAATAACAGATCTCTGTGAAAATTGGTTTAAAGCTTGTTTTAAATAATTGTGTAATAATAAAATGTATGTAAATGTTAACAATCCTCTGAATATTTTAGGTTGAAAACATGTAAAAAATGTGTGGTCACATCTGGATATTGGATAAAAATTTTCGGCACTTACCTCAAATTTCCAATAAACTAACAAACTATCTAAAATAGGATTTTTAAACAGTAAAAATGATGTGTTTTATTTAATATGAATATAAATACTCATTGAACACTGAGGCTTCGTTTATAGCATTTTATTGTTTTTTTTAAACCTAATTTCATGGGACCATTTTACCCTTAGAAGTCTGGGGCATATTTGAACGTTTGTGACTACTTTTTAATTAGCTCTAATACATTAATGATAAACTAATGATAACCTAAGAAAAATCAAGTAACTTTTCTTCAATCCTTAAATCTAATAAATGATAATAAAACATAATAAAACAAAAGCAAAATATGTAATATGTACACAAATGTGAAACCTTACCTTGCGAGTGTCAGATGGCAGAAAACATTACGGCATTACATACGCTTCTGAGAAGGCGTAGTGGGGTTTCTCCTTTAACTTTTCCCAGCATTAAACTGTCTTTTTCACAGTGAAAATTGAGCATGAACAATATTTATGTTTTATAACAAAAATCTGTAAGTGTTGAGTCCTCTCCTAAACCTTATAAAATGTTCCAAGCACTTTTTGTGCCAGAACTATTAAAAAATACAAGCCATATCACAGGTATTGTACTTCCAGTGGAAACCACTTCTTTTCAACACTAGATGTCACTGATTTGGGGTCTGTAAAATCTCAAACACAAACATTCTAAAAAACTCAAACATTTTAAATTGAATCACCTTGCAGAATGCATCTTGTAATGTTTGTTTAAAACCAAAATTAAATTAATTTAAAACTAATAACCTTTTTGAAACCTACAAATTAAATTTCAGATCAAAATTAAATAATAGCTAAGTCATTCCTACTTAATTCAAAACAGCGGTTCATCTGGCTTTTTTAATACAATTTTCACACTCTTTTGACCTTATCTTTGCTTTTATAGGGGATTATTCTATTTTATTTTGTCTCAAACATAAAAACTGTTCATTCTCAATTTTTGCAATGAAAATTGTTTGAGGAATTATTGTGTAATGTAATAAAATTTATTATTTAAATAAAAGAAGCTGGGTTCGTAGTACAAAAATATCAATCATTTCCAAGAAAAAAAGTTTTTTTTAAAGAATTTTTACTAGAAAATTATAAAGGAGTAAAAAAAAATGCTGAAAAACGACCCACACTTCTAAGGGTTAAGAAGCACCAAGTATTAATGATGTATGAAAAACTAAAGTTACTGATCCATTTAGTTGACATAAAATAATTCAGTTTGAGCCACTGAAAAGTGAACCACTGTCAAAATGAAATACAACCCTTCTCCCAGTACGTTGGTAAACATCCAGCACCCATTTCATTTATTTGAGTCCAGTTACAAAACCAAAATAAAACCTGTATCTTATGAACAAGTGAGTTTAATTGCTCTAGACTGTGAAAAGGTCTGACACTAGTTTGTCCTTTTTAGTGTAAAATGCAGTACAGTCTTTGTTCCACTGTGTATCTGTCACATTATGTAGATGTAGTCCTTTGCTTCATGAGCTGCTCATTACGAGAGTTTTGGTATGAGGTCATGCACTCCTTAAACTTCTGAACCTCTGCCTGACACTTCCTCCAGTCCTGATGCTCAGCCATACATTCCTGAAGAGCATAGTGTAGTTCAGCACAACCTGTCTTGGAGATCATTGAATCCACTGGATCATCTTCTTCATCCTCACTGCGGCTCCGCTTGTGAGGTGACGGAGATGGAGCTGTTGCCATCCTGTCACAAAAGACCATATAAGACATGTTTGTAAAATAATGAACTCTATGATAGGAACAGGGAAGCATCCAGTGTGGCATTTTAACTGAAATTCAGTGTCTAAATTAGTTATGCAAGGAATCATTAATAAGTCATATTCAATAAAAGCATCATAATCAGCATAAACTATACAAATAAGGATTTGTTTACTATAACTCTGCTCTGTCGATCTTGTTGATATTTTGATTTTGCGTTAACTAAACCGGACGTTCAACTCATTTAATAGCAATGAAGGAAATTTCACGAAAAGCGAAATCAAATTATCTTTCAAATATAAACTGTAATATTTGTGGCGTAATATTTAAACGAGCTTGCCTTTTCAATCACAGGAGCTTTTCTCAAGGTCTCATAACTTTCGTGCACAAAACCGGATATGTGTTACAGTTTTATCCTTCCGTGTCCTTTCGAAAAATGGTGGTAGATGTACTATCCTTCTGGTTCCACAAGATGTCAATGTTGTATTAAACAACCGCAATGGTCTGAACCAAGGACAGTTTGGCAAAGTTTAAATGTATTTATGTATAATTGTTGGATGCGGGAAAAATAATATTGTAAATAAATAATATTTAATTTAATATTTTTATTCATGGCCACATGTGTAGAGCTTATGAGTTGGCTATGCTAAAGCTAATGATTTACAATTATATCACAAATTCGCCAATCTTTTTTTGCTATGAGATTTTCACGATCTCATTAATTGTAAAATGAAAGCGAAATAATGAAAGTTGGAGGCGGTGTGTAGAGCGAAGTCACAAAATTTGAGAAGTTTAATATTTTGCAAGTGAAAGCGGTTTTTTTTTCACGACCATACTTTTTTATACAGGACCAGAAAATACTGAATCTCTGACGGGAATCTGGTGCCTTGCTCAAGGGCACCCCAGTTGTGGTTGTTAAAGGTGGGAGAGAGTGAGTTTTCACATATCTGTTCACCTATCTGCCTGAAAATGAAACCCATTACATCAATCCTTGTGGTTTGCAGACTCCTTCTACTTCATAAGGTGTCACCTTTTTGCTTAACAATTGTGTGGTGTTCCTATTCTTGTTACTCAGCCAGTGTTTATGAGTTTTGGCTTTCTAAATTAACATTATCATATAATTTTATGTTAAATAACACAACAAA
Organism: Danionella cerebrum; assembly: GCA_007224835.1. Lineage (NCBI taxonomy): Eukaryota > Metazoa > Chordata > Actinopteri > Cypriniformes > Danionidae > Danionella > Danionella cerebrum. The sequence continues at coordinate 51,033 of SRMA01026452.1, forward strand.
TGTTTACTTCATCTCAATCACAAGCCATATGAACAGCAAACATGGTTAATTTTTCCCCTTTATCTTTTTTAGATCACATTGAGGAAATAATGTGCTCCTCGTTTTTTATTGTTTTTTTTAATAATGTTATGAATTTGATCAATTGATGTTATGAACTATTGATTTTTATTAATTTGAACTTCATTAACATATAACTCATGTAACATATAACATTTTCCAAAGCACAAGTTGAACACACCCATTAAAAACATCAATGGTGACATAAGGCCCAGGGTTGTGAAACAGGGGGAGGCGGTGCACACACTTATCCCACACTGTCCTGATGGCAGCTAGTTTGTCTCTCTGCCGTCAAGTTGATCTGTCATCTTGGTTATCAAAACGAATAATCGTGAAAATTTTGTGGAAGTTTTCCAGTGACATTCTCTGCCGGTTTCTGCATACCACAGTGAATCCAAAAGTAGGCCTGTAAATCAATTCAGTCCATGTCCTTCCACCTTTCTCCAAAAACACACCTTCCTTCTAGATTACTACAATCCAGAATAATTTCCAGAATGGAATTTGGGTTGAAAAGCTCAAAATAAGACTTGACATCCTGCACATGAGTCGTGTTGGTCCTGGTTGCATCTTTATCACATTAGCAGCTCTGCAGGGTGGCTCATTTCTTGGGCAAGAAGACCATTCAATTTCACCATTTTTTGGAGCTGGTTGCTGATGGGGTACTCGTCTTCATTTTGTTACTAAATGGTGCTCAACCTCATTCTCTTCTTCAAAGTCAATGTCAGACTTGGAATTTTCCGAAATGTAATCCTCATATTCTGAAACCTCTTCCTCGACATCATCATCATCATCATCATCAGAAGCTCCTTTCCCTTCCAAAATCAATTGCAAGGCTCTTGCAGCAGGATATCTTTTGGCCACCTTGGTCAGTTGTGATAATGAACCACACTGGCAAAGTCTTATTTATTGTGTTATTCCCCTAATTTGCAGGTGGGACAGGGTATGAGAAAATAAAACTTGGTTCCCGAAAGAGAGAGGGTAAATGTGCGGGAATATAAGAGCAGACCGTGTTGAAAGTTGAATTTTCCACAATGTTGCTACTTTGTGAGGGAGTGGGAGGTAGAGGGGAAGAAAACAGCAGCACCAGAAAGGAGGAAGACAGAGTGTAGTAACACTGGACCTACAATTTCAACACTTTTAATAGACCTGGGTCCATTGGACCCGAACACCTTGTATGTAATGTAAATGCGTGGGGGGAGGTACAGTATGTGGTCATTAAAAATTTGTTCAGATTTATGTTCTTCACAGAAAATAAGCCAATGGCAATGAATTTCAGGTTGAAAAAATAATGAAGTGTTTAATTTTTCTTTTGAAAAAAACTGAAAGCGGGTCTCACAGACCCGAACACCATACAAGGGTTAAACTAAAACTAAAACATCTAAAAGGAGATGTCTTTCCTATTGAACCTGGCGAGCAGCACCAGGAAGACCTGCAATGTCCTCATGGAAGCGGTGGTGAGTTGCAGGTAAGTACCAGGTAATCTAGAGTCGTTGATAGGTGAGCAGAAGAAGAGCGGAGATGGAGAACATAAGGAGAACCAAGATGGCAAAAACTGATCATGGAGAGTCAGGGAGTGTGAACCATAGATCCTACCTAACTGTTGGAGAGGAATTGGGAGTGTGCTCTGATTGATTGACAGGTTCGCTGTGGTGATTGTATGCAGGATGTGAGATTGGTGGCTGACTGTTTCTCTACTGGGCACTCAGAATCCCGAACACAGACCATATCAGGTCTAAATTTAAGATATAGATTTTTTTGCAATGTTACTTCTGAAATACTGAGCTATTGTGGATATACCTTAAGTTTCCATTGTTCTTTCATAACTTTCTTGGTTATTCATCAATGAAAATAAATACTATTATAAAGGGATTCTTCAAAGTTTAGTTACAATAGTTATAACTGATAATGATATAAACATAAAAAAATCTGGTTACAATTTTAACATTGTTGTTTCTTCCAAAATCCTGTTAAAGTGTCCTTAAAAGTTTCTGAAATCCACAGAAGTAGCTCTACTTGCTTGGTTGACACTATGCTAATGACTTCCTGTATTGTAAGAGATAATATAATGTACCTTCATAATGACGGCTTGTCCCAGCAATAAAAAACGAGTTCACTCCGACCAAAAAGGGCACAAAAGACAGACTGGTCTATTATTAGAGGAAATAGTCTGCTTGAATGGGGTTCATTCTTTATCTTCTTTTTTTGCTGCGGTCGGCATAAATATTTGAGTATTCCTCATTTTTAGAAAGCCAGTGGATTGGAGAAAATCATATGGAATTTCGCTCAGGCTTTGCAGAGGTGATGGACTGTCTCAGAGCCAAGTGGAGAGAGTGACTAAATCATCTGAGATGCTGTGAGGCTCCAGTCTGGAGAAGGTCACGGGCGATTAAACTGTTCATACCTGTGCAAGATAAAACTGTCATAGGGTTATTAGGTGCTGAGGCATAAAGTATTCTTTCTTTTCAGAGCTGAGCTGATGCCATTAGCACACACTGCCTGACCACCAGCAAAGTACTCAGCAGAATCAGTAGCACTTGCGAGTTATTTTGAGGTCCTCCTAAACTACAGAGGACTTTTTGTTAAATAATGAAATACTGATGCCCAGAGGTCTCAACCTTTAGAAGTCCCTGCATGCATCATTCCACGTGCCAATAACATGGGCTGTTTTGAATTAAGCAGGAATGACACAATGCACCTATTGTTCAATTTTGATTTCAAATATAATATGTAGTTTTCAAAAAGGTTATTAGCCTTGAATTTTTGGTTTTAAGCATCATTACAATGACACATCATTTGCAGGGAAATTCAAATTAAAATGTGGAAAAGTGTGCACATTTTACAGATCTGAAATTGGTGCCATCAGAGCCATCTAGTGGTGAAAAGAAGGGATAACCATTGGAAGTACAAGATCTGTAAGATGACTTGTGTTTTTCATAGTTCTGGCAGAAAAAAAAACAATGACACAAAAAGTGGTTAGGAACCGTGTATAAGGTTTAGTAGAGGTTTGCCTGTTTTTTGACCTTTTTTATTTTATTTTGCCTCAACACTTTTGTTTATGTTTTAAACTAAAGCAAATAATTCTGATCTATTTTACATATAGATCAGAAGGAGGTCTAGAACATAAACAAACAAAAAAAAAACTTTTTGTCTAAAACAAAAACAAAAAAACAGCCAATTCGTATAAATCAAGACAAAATTAGAATTTCCTGATGGAAACTGCTGGTAGCATCCAATGCTTTTGTAGACTACATATATCATAGTTTTGCGATTAGTTGTGAAGAAAAGATTGAATTTGAATTCATGCCATCTGTCAATATTACGTTTTAAAACTTGAAGTATAATAGCATCCTGCACATTTTAGAACTCTATTAACACCAGTACAAAAGACAAAACAACCCAATAAATACCATCAAAAGTACAGTGATGTCATCACCACAATGCTTCACCTATCAGAACCTTATTTCCTCTGGTCCTTAGAATACCCCATTCTTGTGGCGCCCTACAGGATGGGTATTTCTCTCTCCAATTGATTTCACTGGGAAATTTGAAACTTTTTAAAATATATATAAAATTGATCCAGGTTTGAAGGCAAAAGATGGCTTTGATTTTTATTTTGTTTGTATTAAGGCAAGAGTATCTATCTGCCTTGTTTGTGAATGTTTTTCCCGCACTTCTGAAAAATTAATTTTAACAGCTTGAAAGATAGGTCCTGTGGGTTTTAGGTTCAGTTCAGAGACTTTCAAAGAGGCGTGGTTAAAGACTCCAAAAGTTTAAAATGGATTGTTTGTTTTATTATCCGTACCAGAAATAATTTCTAACTTAAATACATTTTCACCTCTGTATTTTGTCAATTTCTTACACATTAACTTGAAAAACACTCATCTCTGTGAGGTACATATTCAAAACAAACCCTGTAACAGTAGTAGCCCATTTTCAACTTGAAGAACGCGTGTCTGCGCTCTAATAGTCTCTAATTAGGGTCTTTAGTTTCAAAGTTTTAAATTAAACATTGCTCTCCAAAAAGGTAAAAAGCTTTATATTTTTTAATTAAAAAGCACACTAAGCACACATTTTAAAAATGATAAGCCGAAATACTTTAAAGGTGTAAATACCCCCTCCAAAAAACACGCCAAAACTGTTATATATCACAAAAACAAACCAAGACTTAAATAATGAACATAGTAGTGATGGGAAGACTCGGTTCTTTGAGTCTCGTTCAGCAAAATGAACGAAACTTTTTTCGAGTCATTTCGTTCATTGATTTATTTTAGTAAAATACCAATAAATATTGTGTGGTCCTTCCCTAAAACATCTACTAACGTCACATATACAAACCCGAACCACACTACAAATAAGGCAAAACGATAAAAATATATATATATATATATATATATTACTTAAGCCTTCCTGGGTCTTTTAGTCTGGTTCACCTCACCTCTGCTCTGTCTTCTTTAGGTTTAAACATCCTTCGTTCGACACATTACTTCTCTCTGATGTCAACGTGCGCTCTCAGTCCGGACTGATTCCTTCAGTTCTTTTGTCACATGACCGCTCTCTATATTAACTGATGCAATATATGACCCGGAAATTGAAAAGACCAGTTCTTTTTCCAAGTCCTTTCGTTCTTTTCCGTTTCTGGATTCATGACCGCTCTGTTATGTTAACCAATGCCATATGCGCCAAAAATAGAAAGGATTAATTATTCTACTTTCGTTCTATTGTCATTAATGATGAGCGGAGTAAGCTTGAAAAATGACAAGGATATCGCCACTGAACGAATCCCTCTCCGACACGACTCGTTATTACGGAGTCCCATCAAAAAGAACGAATCTTTCATGAACAACACACCACTAGAACACAGTGTCTAACACCAATTCAGACATTGTATACTAATTCAGAGTTGGTACAACAGATTAAAATGAAACCTTTGTGGTGTTGGGAAATCAAAATTTGTTTAAGTAAACTTGTAATAATGCAAAATTACACCATAGTTTTGTTTCCGTTTCTATCACTGTCACTGAATCATAAATTGACTTGAATGGCAAAACATCGGACTGTAAAAATTAGAAGTTCAAGAATACGTGTTGAGATTCCAACAGAAAGTTCAGCTGAGGTGAACTTTGACATCCAAGCCACTAGATTGGAGAGGTCAAGAACGTTAGCTTTTTGATGATGCAATTTTGTGGGCGGCCTCAAAACACAATCATCCATGTGCTATAAAATTCTGCATCGTTTTTCATAGTGTGACCACCCCATCACACTCTCCCGCAATCATCAAGCACACCTGTTTCTAATTCCTTTGTTTCACTGTTCCCCCAGTGTCTAAATCTTGCTTTATAACCTTCACTTGTCCTTCATTCCTTTGTCAGTTCTATGGTTCACACCATCTGACGCTCCATGATAGGATCCTTCCTGCTTGGATTGGCACCGATCTCCTCCTGCTCCATTTCACCTTCAACTTACCTGTTGTCTCCAGTCTACGACGTGGATCCCACTGTCCTTGGGCATCTTCCTAGATATATATGTCCTGAAACATATTTAGTATAATAAACATTTGTGCAGAACCGATCCTGCTTTTGTTCTCCTTCCATCGTGCAACATACATTAGAGCATTTGCAGGATTTACAGCCAATCATCAGAAACCTTTAATTAAACCTGGGCAATGGCAGACGGCTCTCGATTTGAACGAGAGAAGACCAGGATTTATAGGACATTGGCTTGCCCTCTTACAGTTATGACCCCGATGAGATTAATCCCAGTTCTGCCATAATTATGTCACAGATTTGTCACCGCCATGCCTCTGTTCTTTTATTAGAAGCAGAATGTCTCAAGCAATCATCAGTTTTTGAGCAAGACTATTAAAAAGAAGCTGGGGTCGCAGATAAATTGTGTTTCCAAACACATTTGCAGCTTTATCCTATTGCACAAAGGTGAAAATTGCTTCACTGCAACCAAACGACTCCAAAATCAGTTTATGGGGATTTTCTCTACCTCATTTAGAGTGATCTCTAATCTGGTTTCCTACACAATTTCAAATGACGATACGGTTTGAAATGAGATTATGCACAAACAAGGCTTGAATAAAAAAAGGTGACCCAATAAACAAAGAAAAAAACACACCACAGAGAGAAACAGTAGCCGTGAGGCCTATGTCTGACTTTTTGAGCTTTATTGAGTATCATGAAATGGCATGTATTCATTGCAAAATGGCAGGAGGTAATTTCAGATTTTTTTGTACATTGGTGTAATTACAAACAATGTCCTATAGAACAGCCAAACAGCAAACAAGGAGATCAAGACTAAACCAAGGGTGTCTGGACTTGGCACCGCACACAATGATAAGGGTGACCTTTTGTCTTTGGAATGCTTTCTGTTAAAGGGGTCGTGTTCTCTTTGCTTCTTTCTTTAGTCTAATTATTGATGTCCGCTAATAGAGATTTAACTTTTGTACTTTGAAAGAAATAATAAGATCACTAAAGTTTCTGCCCATTTGGTTTAGTAAGATTCTTCATCAAGAATCATTCTCCGATTCAATCAATCAAGCCTTTATTAATCACATACACTGTTGCATGCAGCAAAATTGGACCCCTCTGATCACAAACATAGACAAGGGGAAGATAGGTCTTTGGTTAAGAGTCAGTATTTGCAAACAGGAAAATGTGTGTACAGTTAGCTAAAAAAAACCCTCCACAAACTCCTCCAAAGGGCAGTCTTTCCTGCTGCCCTTCTTGTGGCCCATTGAATTTACACCGGTGACTAGAAGCATGTGAAAGTGATTGTCTTGGAGAAGGAACAAACTTGTTCTCACTTTTCTGGTTGGCCAACGAAAGAGAAATGAAAGTTTGCGTACAAGGTTCAGACTATGGTTTTCAGAGTAGTCTTGTCACAGATCTTTTCAAACTGCATGACTGTCTAGGGGAGTATACACGCTGCATGATAGATCAACGATAATGGATTTCATAATGCATTACTTTTACATTAGGGGGCATCTGCAACAACTTTGTCCCATGTCTGTAAACTACATCTCACGCAGGAAACAAAGTCACATGTGCTAGAGTTCTTACAAGACTTTGTCATCAAAACTGGTTGCTTTCTTCCATTTCTTGAGTCCAAATAGACAGAGAACAAGCCTAATGTTGAACCAAACCCATAATCGATGTTGCTCTCTACACCTTTGTAACTTCTCCCCAGACTTCCCGCTGCCATGGATCCTGCTCTCTCATTTGCTGCAGTTAAGGTTTTTTCAGTCAGAATCCATAGCACTCCGCAAGTCGCTGACATGTACAAATATCTCATGGAGACTCAATCAATTTTGTCAAGTTTGTGTTCTTTTCAATAATAAAAGGGGCGTGGTTAAAACTTCCACTTTTTCACTGGTTGTTAAGTAGCTTACTCCTAAAATATACTTTGGCCGGTATATCGGTTCAGGACCCCCTTGACATATAGGGGTGTAACAATATATTAAGGCTTTTCACACTGTGCTTTTCGGCATCCTTGGTTAGGACCAGGGTTGGCACCACAATTGCAGTGTTAACCCCAAATTGTGGTGCTTAGTTTGTTCAGTGTGAAATGTAGCAGTGTTTGTTGCTGTTAAACGCTTGGCAAAAGACGGCCAATCAGAAATCAGCAAGGATAACTAAAAAGGAAACGAGAGGGGAGCTGTAACCAGTGATGACTTCTGGGAGCTACCCATAATTTCAGTGATGAGGATGCGACTATAAACAACAACGCTACTGTAAAACTACACAATTAATCTCTGGAAACTCAAGAAAGTCAAATAAATGTTCAAATACCCAATTGTTCCTTTTTTCTTCTACTTTAATCTACGTTTTTTGAGATCTGTTGTCCAACACGGTGACATTTGTTTCCTTCTGTATGTCCAATCAGATACTATGACACCGGAAAAATGCAAAGAATGCTAACCCGGGGCTTAGGAATGTACCGTGTGAAACGTGATTACAGATAACCCAGGAGTGCGTTTATCCTGGGTTTAGGATTATCCAGGCCTATCCAAAGCCCCATTTGGATACAAAAATGTCACAATTACTGGGATAATTCAGAAACAAGAGACACATCCCCCTTCAATATTTTATAGACTACAATTTTTCACTGCCCTCTAAAGGCTGTATGATATTATATGCTCTAATACCTCAAGTTTATCACTTTAGTCTTAAAACTTTTACAACCCTCCAATGACAGTTTAAATGCTGAAATGGTTTAATCTCAGTTTCTTTATTACAGTGTTTTGATTGTATCTTGATAAATATCGTAGGACGTAATAATGCGTAGTGTGAGCAGTGCTTTCTTGCACCCCTGTGTATTTACTAACATATCAGGAATGAATTGAAGCAGCAATACACTGGTTTAAGGAAGCAATGAGATACGTCTCATTATACGTTTAAATCTTTATACACTGGCCTCTAATAAAATACCACTAATAAGCCTATCGTTCTGTCCATATTTAATGCCGGCAGTTTATATTGCATTACATGCATTTTGTATGTACTTCCTATCATTTACAACAGCTACACCATCCAAGCGAATTCACATTCATCTCGATTCCATTTGTAACACACAAACAAGCATACAAAATTGTCAAGTGAGGGGGAGCAATTAAATAAATAGACATAAATAACAAAAAATAACATAGAAATCCACATATGGCATGAAATATCAAGCAAATATCTTGTTTGTTATTCCAGAAAAAAGCACATACATTATGAATAATGCATCCAACACTGGTTGCATTGCAGGCTGCAAACAAAAAAACGTTTAATTTCAAAGTATGACAGTATAGTTTTTATATCAACCATTATATTGATATACAAGTCTTTTTTTTTCAAAAGTGCACAGATAAAGCATCCCCAATAATGGATAGATGTGACTTTAAATGCCACAAAACTCCAGTTTGGTTGTCTCAGCTTCAAAACTAGTTGTAACTACCAACTGGTTCTTCTTAAACAGCAACGTTTGTGAGCCTGGGATCGGAGTCCTGTTCATATCTGTAATGATACACCTCCATTTGATCCCTGCAGGCCTCTCTGATGTTATTGAGCCACCTCTTGATGCCACGTCTGTTCAGGTACAACACCATGAGGAACACAACTCCGATGAGGGCCAAAACAATGCCAAGAAGAACAAAGGACCCAACATTTTTGCAGTCCACATTCTCCAGCAGCGTATTCTTATGCGCTTTGGGTTGCGCGCATTTCAGGCTTCTGGAGTCTGCGCACTGCGAGCTGTTCTTCAGCCAATCAGAAAAGTCCCTGAGCTTGTCACAGCGACAGTCGAACGGGTTGTGCGATAAATAAACTCGCATTTTGTCGAATTCACCCAGCCTTGCCAAGTCTTGGATGTCCAACGTTGTAATAGAGTTATTAGTTAGTAAAAGAGTTGTTAAACTTAGATTTCCAAACACAGAGAAGGGAATTACCTTCAAGTTGTTGCCAGACAGGTCGAGTCTCTGAAGGCTACTCAAACCGTTACTCGAGAGCGCGCTCGATAATTGGCTCGCTCCCGTAGCCGTAAACGTGCTCCTAAGTGAAAGAATATGAAGCTGCCCCAAGCCATAAAACGCCTCAGGATGCACTCCTTCTATTGGGTTCTGACTCAAGTCTAAGAAAAGTAGTTGTTGGAGTCCACAAAATGCACAACTTTCGATTATCCGGATGTTGTTGTCCTGCAACGAGAGTTCCCGTAAGCGCGCGCCGGTCCCGTTAACCGAGAACGCTCCCTCCATTAAAACGGAGATATTTTGATGGTTTAAAGTCAACATTTGGGTCCCTCTGGGGACTTCCATAGGTAGTTGGACCCCACCAAAGTCCTTGCAGATGACGGACCGGTCAGAACACGTGCAGTCATACGGACACAGAGCTTCATCTGAAAAAACGAACGAACACATGAGCCAAACGGTAACATAATAGCGCTTTAAAATGTGAGAAAGTTGTTTTCTGATCATTTCCATCTTAATTTGCGGTAAACATCAGTCTGTTATTCCATAAACGCGCAGGTTGCATGAGCTCGCTTCAGGAGACAATCCGTCTGGTCCTGCTTGAGTTTGTCTTTCTGAAGCTCCCCTGAAAAAAATCACTCTCCAAATGTGATCTTCAAGCGCTGTCTATGTCTGGCAGCATCCCTGAAGTGAGTAAAACCTCGCCCACAACTCCCTCTCTGTCCTTGCCTCCTTGAGCAGTTTCCCACATTCACAAGTGGATAATGTTTGCTGGATTTAATTAGTTTTTAATGCAAAACTTCAGTGTGTTTGAGTCGTTTTTAAACCCATGTTCTTACACAAGAACGTTTAAATGTATCAAAATAAAATTACCAAGAGAAAAGTTATAATTTGGTGAAGAATATTAGAGGCAGCGATTGCCCCCACATGGCTGGCTGCAGAATGATTTCCGCCCAATAGAGCGGGAGGAAATGTTGTCACATTTGGTGCAGCGGCCATTTTGTTTGTAGTCTTAGTTTCCACCAGGAGTTGTGCTTCAATTGATTTCTAACAAACATCTATTAAGTTTGAAATAGATTAACAAAACCCCCACATAATTCGGATAGCTTTTTTTACTATTGGTAGGAGTCCCTCTGTTTAATTTGAAACCATGCTAACAGTGGCATTACAGTTCTTCTGAAATTACTATATGTACTATATGTATATGAAAGTTTTTTGTTGTTGTTGTTTTAGTATATTTTCGTGCTGCACGATGACTCTAATTTCCCCTAAAAACAATGTGAATGACAGCTATGATTGACAGCTACATTAACCAAAGCTCACTGACCGAAGTCATCATAGCGTGAGAAAGATCATTTATGCTGCCAACAGCAGTGTCACGTTGTCCATAAATTTTTACAATCTATGTGAGGTAGCAGGTGCTGTTGATGCAGTATTCTAAATATATTTTTAACAATTGTGTGATGTACAAATTTACATATTATTAAGAGTTTTATGTAATGATTAGAAAAAATTGACGCATGGCTCCCAACACAAAGAAGTGATGGAGCTGATGGACCTAAACAGCTGGATCCCTCAGCTGCCCTGGACCAGTCTGATCTGACAGAATGTAGCTGCCATTTCATGCCTAAGGCATCCTGCCCCCACCAATCACACACATCCATACAGGGCAATGTGGGTGAAGTGGCTTTCCCATTAAAAAAAAAAGCTATTAAAACGAACATAGGCTTTCAACCAGTTTGTTCACTAACAATAAATAATGTAGTATTCCATGGGTTGTATTTGGAAATCATCTTAACAAAGACATGTTGAAGCTGTTTTGAACAGCTTCATCAGAGTTTCACAGCAATATAAATGTACCACCAATAGCATAACTCCTCAACATTCCCTTAATCCCTGTTCGCTAGGGGTAGATGGGGTTGGGGGGGTGGGTGGATAGGGGTTGTGACTACATTCAATGTGTGGGACATATAAAGCTTCTCTCTATCATTTACAGATTTCAGTGGGAAATTTAAAAAATATATAAATGCAATTTTTACCAAAAGTAATATCACATCAATTGTGTTATTTGTTGTGTATTTGACCCTGATAGCATAAAACTTGATTGAGTTGAAAAATGTTTAAAATTCTGCTATAATAGACTCCAGTACTCACAAACTAAAGGCAAAGTGAGTTTGTGAGAATAGAAGACAGCATTGAAAATAAATAGAATAAATTGTTTTGAAATACTGTGCAGTGATTTAAAAATAAAATCATTTTATTTAACTAAATCTGTCTGACAAAATGTCCTCAATGACTTCCTCAGCTTTACAACTAAACCTTGACATATAATAAGAACACAGGTAAAAGAATGAAATAGAATAGCACCCTGGCAGCTATTTTCAGGCCACTGTAAAATTACTAAAAGCATAACACAAAATCAACCTTCACTTGACCCTCTGTCAGTCTCTCGCAGTAAATGGTTTTAAAGTGATGAACGAGGCTTGAGTTTATTCTTAGCACATTGTGACCACATTAAACACTTAATCGGTGATGTCCGGTACAATTTTATAAGCTGTGGTTGTACATAGGCAAAAATATTGCACATGCGCAACGCCTCCATTACTCCATTCCATCGATTACTTCTTCTCCTAAATCCAATCTTCTCCTATCGCTTCTATCGAAACTGGTGGATGGTCAATAGAGGGAGCTACAGCACCAGCACACCACTCACTGCAGCTAGACCTAAGCAGTAATGAATATACCTTGAGGTACGAATGCCTGGAGTTACGAAATGTTCGAGATACAAAAGGTCTCGCAGGAAATATTTTGCTTTGAGATACGAAAAAAAATTCCAAGATACGAAAAACACAAACAGTTCTCTTATTATCCGCTTGTTAAGTCTGACGTCGCACTACGCTTCCGGGTCCTGGCGCTCTATTCTCCCATTGCAGACAGTGCTATAATGGCCTGATACGCTTTTAAACCAGTTTAAAATCAAGTGAAACATTATTTATAGATTACCAATAATGTACTATAACAAATGTTAGAGCCAAGGTGTCGTTAAAAGAAATAACGTTTATAACGTGGAAAGTGCTGTTCTGTAGCACAAGTTAGAGAAACCCTGCGAGAAACCCTACAAAATGTTCGAGATACGAAAGCCACCCTGGAACGGATTCATTTCGTATCTTGAGGTGCCACTGTATATGTATCAGTTAATAATTAGAGATTTTATTTTCATTTTCATTGACTGCTGTTGTTTTTGTCTTTCTAAAATTTCTTACCCATAGTTCTGGTATCACCTCCCTGTAACGTCTCGACCGACTACGTTCCCAAACTGTAGTCCCCCGCCTCCAAAACCAAGACGACATGACTGTGAATATTGCGTTTCGTCTACGTGTTCTAAAACACAAGTTATTATATACAAAAAAAGACCTTGTCTAGCGCAGCAACTTCCATTTTTCTTTTGATATTTTGTGCCAGTTTATCAGGAAGTGATGATTTTGTTCTCTTGGACTCGTTCAATGGAAAAAATCAATTTAATTCACATTGTTTGTTTGAAATATGGCTATTGTTAGAGGCCAGGCCGCACACTTACGTCCAAATGGGTGCTGGATTAACACAACTCCCATTTTTGATGACTTTTTCTATGTCACCACTGGCGCCATAACCATACACTTCTGAAAACATTTTGAAAGACATTTTTTGATGAATTTACATGAAGACAGAGAAAATGGGTTTCCCAGAGTCTTTGGGGTTTGTCATTGTCATCACGTCCTGTGCTTGGCTTTGTTTACTACTCAAGTATTACAGGATTACACGCCTGGATGTTTTTGTAAATGCAATGCTGAATACTCAATTTAAACATGGCATGATTTGACTGCCACTTTTTTGGTTTGGTAAAGTTTTTAAAGTGCTTTAAGGGGTTTGGACATTATTTTTATATTGTAAACTGTTTTCAAAAAACCCTATGTTTTGGCAGTAGTATATATTTGACCGTTTTATAGCATCCAGCCCTCCCCCAAAGCCTCTACTGCTGAAAATGTATATTTTTCGACATTAGTCTAAAAGAGTTAGCGCATGACTAACGCCAGTCAGAAACTCTCGACAATGCAGATGAATATTATAACCCAATTGCTAACTGTTGTTTAAATTGTATTCCATGTATATTTACCCACTCTTGTTTCCTAATATTATGTAGATTCTTCTTTTATATATCTAGAATTTTACAAGTGTTTTTATTGTATTGGTAACTATTAAATCAAAGCGCAAAACAAAGGTGGTTGGTGGCTAAGCCCAGAGGATGATTCAGCTGTGTGATCCTGTCTTTGATTTGTTGTCTCTCTCACAGTGTACCCCCTGCAATCCAATCTATATTGAGAACAGCAGCTGTCTACAGACTCTCAGGTTTCTCCATCCCGTCTGTCTGTGGGGTCCAAGCAGTGGCAGGTGAAGTCTTTTTCAAACCAGTAAGCAATTTCCCCTGTTGTCTTGAGACGAGTCCTTCAAGCGTTCAAATTTATTTGTCTTTTTTCTTCAGTGAAAAAAAAATAAATAAATAAAAAGCAAAAGCAATGTACACAGTCAGTCTATGAGAAAAATTGTCATCAATAAGTGAAAGCAATGTGTGTTACTATGGTAAAACAGGTTGTGTTTTGGTAGTACTCTGTGTTTTCCAGTGAATATTTTTGCTCTATTTCGAACAGAAGACAATGGGAAACTTTCAAAAGCAGAGAACATGGAGCTTGTGGACATGCTACAGGCTTAAAGACGTAACATTTCCATCTCTACATTTGATATTACACAAGAGGTTTTAATGTAGAAACACAACAGTCCAAATTTTTATCCACTTTTACAGACCAAAGAATCTAGTCATTAATTCATAATGAGTAAATATTTTTGAGCTTGATGAGAAAATATATTACAAAATGAAATTTAAATTTTTACAAAACAAATTCACGTGTCTAGACATGTACTTTATTTTGCAAGAAATGTAAAATAACTGACTTTCTGTCGGTTCTCAAAACTCGATCGAATTGACTTTTTTTTTGTTGGTCTTGGTTCCTTACATAAGTTTGTAAACGTACTTCAAACACGCTCTGAAATAGAAGTATAAAACTGCTAAAAATGGTATATTCTATGTTACCACTAGGTGGAACTATAACTGATACTGTATATATACTGTATCTATAACTGATGAAAGTTTGAATCTGATCAGACATTCCATGGTTAACCCCTTAGAAGTCCGGAGCATTTTTTACAACTTTACAATTTGTTCTAATAAATTACCCTTATTTTTTTATTACCCAGTTTTTTTTTGTGGCAATACTTCAAATCATTTTTGTAGTATAATCCTAGCTTCTTCTTCTTCTTCTTCTTCTTTTCTTTTTCTTTTTTTTTTTTTTACAAATTAAATAGAATTTAGTTATGTTTTATTGACACAAATCTCAAATATTGACAACAAACATTTTTATTTTTAAAAATTTCAGAAATCCACCCCAAAAAGCAAAGACAAGGTAAAAACAATGGGAAAATTGTATACAACAAAATACCTTTAAACCTTCTACACTGTTCCAAGCACTTTTTGTGCAATTCTTCTTTGTTCTGTTCCCGTTTTTAGAAAAACACAGGCCATGTCACAAGTGTTGTACTTCCAAGGGTCTTCCTTTTTTCACAACTAGATGCCACTGATTTGGGGTCTGTAAAATGAAACATTTTCTCACATTTTTATTTGAATTAACTTGCAAATTATGTGTCAGAGCTCTTGTAATGTTTGTTTACAACAAATAATATCAAATTAATACCATTTTTAAACCTGCAAATTATATTTGAAATCAAACATAAACAATAGGTTGGTCGTGTCATTCTGGTAAAGCAGCTTTTAAAAAAATCACATTACAAAGCTTTACAATAGCACATCTCAGCATCACTCATCCCTCTCTCGACTTCCTGATTAAGGACCCGTTTCAACAAAATTGACAGATAGAGTGACACCTGTGCCAACCGTGATACTCCAGACGGACCGCCTCAGGATAAAGTAATGTACCCGGCCAACTTGTCCATTTGGAACTCGATAGCTCATATCTGTTGCACGCCTCAAACTGGCTTACCATAGTTTGACAAGCACAATTAGGCCACTTTGTCGGGTTCCCACTGAATAAAATAATCATGGCGCATCACTCGATAACAGCTATCACTTAGGCTATAGCCCTTCTGATGCATAAATTTTTCATGATTACGACGCTACTTCCCATTTCTCCGTTGCTCTTGAGACGAAGTGCGTTGGGATGAAATCACAAGATTAGATTTGACAATATAAGTGATCAGTTATGTATATCATGAGTCTAAAGAGTGAAGGGTGGATTACTGTAATGATATCCCACAAAATTCAATTATCCTCAAGCGTTAAAAGCTCGAGGATAAACGGAAGCTGCTTGGGGAAAGACTGTATGCTGAGTGCTTTTGTTTGAACGCGGGTAGCCTTGGCACTCAACCAGTGAAGAAACTAAAATCACCAAAACCACAGTGTTTTCTACTGTAGATATCAACGGTAGATCCTGGAACTTTGTCCATCAGAGTGTGCCAGAAGTTATTCAACCATGTTTTAACACTGATTCATTCTTCTGTTCAACACAAATTCACAAGTTCATTATCTTGGCCTGCCTTTGTATTGTTAGATGATAATAGGTGCCATGTCCTCCCGAAATACGTAATTAAAACACCACTTCCACATAAAATGTATTATTTATAATGTAATTGTGAAACTTAAATTGAGATTTCAAACTGTTTTTTCAACCATTAGTACACTTTAGGTGTTAAAAAATGAAGTGAACAATGTAAATTCACAAGTATTTGCAGTTTTTTGTATCTAAAAACCTAATGAAAAGGTTTAGATACTAAAAAAAGTATCTATAAATCTAATGGTAGCCTTACAAGTTTTGCAAGTGCAAGACAGAATAAAAAAAATACAGTTTTATACAACAGTTTCAGGCAGGTGTGAATAAATATTTTTTGTTGATTTTTTTTGTAAATTTACAAAATGTAAAGTGAGTTAACCAAACTTTATAAGTAGGAGAATAGTCAGGTGCGTCTTATAAATACCAAACAAGAACTGATGATTAGGAATGCCTCACATAGGTAGAAACCCAGTCATGAACTGAAACAGAAACAGCCGAGTAGGGCTAGAACTGGGTGAGGAACACCCAAACTCTGTTGAGGATGTGAAAACTGCAAGATTGAGCACAGCAACCAGATGGAAGGTAGCTATTCTGCAGCAACAGAGTGGTGTCATGATGAGAGATCGAGGTGAAGCATGGTAGAGGTTCCTTGAGCATTTGGGGCTGCATTTCTGCAAAAGGAGTTGGAGATTTTGTCCAACTTATCCTATCAGAGAAGCGTATGATTGCCTCAAATGTTTGCTGCAGCAAGACAATGACCTCAATCATGCAACCGAAGTCGTTAACAGCTATCTTCAGATTAAAAAGAACACACAGAGTCGTGATCTTAACATCATAGAGTGTGTTTCAGATTACACGAAGGGTTTGTGAAAAATCTCTCCACAGATCTATTCCCATCTGGATGTGTATTTGCTGAAATATGCTTTTTGGGATAAAGAGTGCTCTCCATTCTGCACAATTCAGATCAACTCAAGCCCGCTTCCTTTTAAAGCATTAAACCTGACCGCACGCTCCCAGTGTCCTCCACACAGCCCCTCGGTTAATAGTCAGAAAAGAGCTCTTGCAGAAACCCAAAGTAACACACAGGCAACACACCGAACAGAGTCTCCTGAATTTTTAATGCTTTTCAGCTCATGTAAAATCATTTTTGTGATTTTAAGTGAAAATTACGTCGAAAAGTATTAATATATCATGAAAGTCTCTGTATTACATTGAATAGTTTTAGCAAGACAATAAATAACAAGAGTTTTATGCAAATCACAGAAGCAATGAAACAGGCTTGAGTTTTATTATCTTCAGAAGTGGCATTTTAATGAATAAGTAATAGATTGCTGTGTCTTTAAAGAGCATTGGAGCTTGGGCACTTGAAAAGTGAAAATCCTCTATTTGTTTGAGTCTAAAAAAAAAATAAAAAAACCCCTGAGGAATCTGTAGCTGTGTCCCAATACAGAAGTGTGCATCCTCACCAGTGCTCATTTTAAGGCCATTTACCTCACAACGGTGTGCCAAGGCCGTCTCATTTTTTCCTAAACGGTCCTTAAAATGTACCCTTCAAATGCGTTGTATTTTCCCTTAATTCGTGGACTCAGATATTCCACAATGCTTTGCTTTTTTCTCATTAGAATCAACACAAAACACACTTGAATTTGTATTTACATGTAAAAAGTTTCTTCATTATATTCAAGCTCTAAATGCTGGTGGTAATAGGAGAATTGTAAAACATATTTTTGTTATTTTAAACAAGAGTTAATTGTTAACAATAAC
The DNA here is from genome assembly GCA_007224835.1 of Danionella cerebrum. Classification (NCBI taxonomy): domain Eukaryota; kingdom Metazoa; phylum Chordata; class Actinopteri; order Cypriniformes; family Danionidae; genus Danionella; species Danionella cerebrum. The sequence continues at coordinate 68,961 of SRMA01026452.1, forward strand.
ACTTGTAGCCAAATTAATGTTAACGAAGTATTGGTGGATGTCATTATGTTTTCAGAAGCAGTTTCTAATGCAAACACAATGAAGTGGTTTAAATTACATTCATTCATTCCTTTTCCAACCCGCTTATTCCCTTTCGGGGTCACGGGGGTCTGCCAGTGCCTATCTCCAGCGCACATTGGGCGAGAGGGCGGGTGGGGGGACAGGGGGGATTACACCCTGGACAGGTCGCCAGTCCATTGCAGGGGGTTAAATGACATAAAACATAAAATAGAAAATAATCCCAGAGGGACATGGGACCAATGCAACCAAAATGAAAATACAGAGCATGCTTTAATACAATATATTCAAAATAGAAAAGACAAAAAATAAATAAAGAAAGAAATATCTTCTTTTACTTTCGGCTGTTCCCAGTATAGGGGTCGCCACAGCGAATCATCCTTTTCCACCTAACTCTGTCCTCAGTATCCTCTACTCTTGCA